>CM052339.1:10618353-10638457 GCA_028455595.1 Lasioglossum vierecki | reverse complement strand
TTTTCTCTTTTGGTCGGTGGTTCGACCCAGTTTTTCATTAGGTATGTGTGCGACAGAAGCCATTTCGTTTCTGTTTCTCGATATCGTCAGCACTAGTGAAGTCGAATACATTATCTATCTTTCTAGATACACCTTTTGTTCGTACTTTAAAAATTACATCGAATTCTTCGAGATTTCAAGGAACAAATGTACACGCGCCACCGTTCAGGACTTCGACGAGCATGCTCTCTGTGGATGTTCGCGCGAGACAAACCGTCCGTTCACATGCTTCTTTAAATATATATTGTATTTATATATTCCAGTATACATTTAACACAGCGATCTCCAATCGTACATGCTTGGTTTAGAGTTTAACTTGCTTAATACTCTAGCTTCTTTTTCTTTCCTCTTTTATTTGGTTTTTATTATTTGAGCCTCTCCCGAAATCTCCACGCATCGGCGAGATATCCTTTCCGGTCGTCGGAAGATCGCAAAGGATCGTTCCCGCCACGCTCTGCGCTTGGCCGATTTCGCAAACACTTTAACGTATTTTTTTTTTTGATTTGTGTCACATACAAACAGCTCGCGTTAGAAACATCTAGGATTGTCTAGCTAGTGATACGTCTTCCTTCTCTGGTTCGAAACAGTACGGCTTCGCTATGAGATTGTACGGTCGGGCGCCATTATTGCGGTTTGAGAGAGACGAAATCCTTAATCAGGGCTGAGACTGACGTGACTAGTTTATCTGTCTCTTAAATGTTAAGAAAGGTTCTTCCAAATAATAACTTATCCGACATCGCGTGCAGTTTGAAAACGAAAGATTCAAGTAATCATCGAGTAATCATTAATTAATATTAACCCCTTGCCTTAACAAGATTTTGATGAAAATGTATGTCGATAATTTCCTTACAACCGAAATTAAATTCTATTTTGATCTTGTTCATATCAGACGATTGCAGAAGTTCATAGCCGATTTAAAAATAAACTTCAATGATTAAATTTTAAAGATTGATTAAAGATAAATAAAATTCCATTTTGATCTTGTTCATATCAGACGATTGCAGAAGTTCGTGTCAGATTTAAAATTAAACTTGAATGATTAAATTTTAAAGTTTGGTTAAAGGTTGGTTATATTACAATTAAAACAAGAAAGCGAGCTAATAATAACGTGGTAAAATGGTTTAATTTTCTAGAATTGGAAAAGAATGGTGACTATAATTGATTATAAAGTTGTATTCTTTAAAATTTAACCATCGAAGAACATATAGGTATACAATTTATATAAATTTTCTCCCTTTTTAATAAATTAACATCTACAAAAAGTTCTAATTATTAAAATCGTAAAATAGATTGTTAGGCAAGGAGTTAATAATAATCCGGAAGCAAGGTCGCATCGGGTACACGTTCGTGTGAGTTCTTCCTCTTATTTCAGCGTGTTGAATTAATCCCCGAAGTTTTGAAACAGCCTGTATATTTAAAGCTATTCAAAGGTGTAAATTAAAGAAATTTCGAGTGAAACCGGGCTAATTTGGCGCGAACGAAGACGGCCAGGGGAGTGGGGTGGATAGTGGGATCGGTCTAAATGAAAGAATACAGAAAACCCTGTTAATCCCGAATAATCAGGGGACAGGACAAAAGACGTCCGAGCGAAGAAATCTCCGAAGCGGAATGAAATCTTTGCTAATTCGAAAGCGAGCGATTGTTCGAACGCGGCAACCTGCCTTCAGAAATGCAATATTCCGCCTAAGTAATTAAGTATAGAGCTGAATGCAAAGTACTTAATTATGCGAATAGGAAAGTGTGCCAGGGTCTCGTTACTATGCGTTATTAAACAGCGTGGTAAGAGAAAACACAACAATTATGAAATCTGATTAACGCGGATGAAATTAAACGTTACGGACATAACGCTTCAGAAACTTTAAAACGCATTTTGCACACTTGTACGACCACGTTCCTTACTTTTCCCTGATGAAAAACAGTTGTGACATTTTCCTTGTTACGGGAACGAAGGGTTAAATGATAAAATGGATCAACTCGCTAATCATCATTTGTGGTTGGTGATGGAAATGATCGGTTTCTGTTGTTGAGACCTGTCTGGAACCGTCGAATCTTTGAGCAAGTAGCGTTTAATTTGACTATTCGTAAGTTTTGTTGGTAATATCGAGCGTGTCAATGAGTAATTTATTGTATCGTGTTAAGTTTGGCTTTTGTATTATAAGTCGAAGCGCGCTGTTCTGCGAAAGAAATGTGGTGGAGATGGCTGCGAGAGACTCTTGTAGGGACCACGTGATATGGTAAGGAACAATGATGCCAGAATCGGAGGAACCGAAGACTTGTCCGAACTTGTCCCCCTGGCTGGGCCCCCCACTCTTACTTCTACTGCGCACGCGCTACACACGAACGTACCTGTACTCGCCCTGAGACTCACACGGGCACAGTATCAGTAAGAGTGGAGGGCCCAGCCGGAGAAACAAGTTCTTCGGTTCCTCCGATTCTGGCATCACTGGTAGGGAAACTGTCTAAGTCCTTGTTAGTGCTTCAATTTGTGAGACCATATATACCCATAGACGCGGCATATGTATAGTATGTGCATACGATGCAGTGTGACGAGCCTCGATTCGAGATAATTCAAAATGGTGAATATTGAATTCGAGACGAAACGAGTACGCAAGTATGTTTCACAAGATCATAATTTGGTAAAAAATTGAAAAAATGGTGCAAACTTGTTGCATAAAGAAATTTAAAGAACGACAAAACCGTAATACAAATAGTTTGCCATATTTCAAATAACAAGAAGAGAGTAAAAATGAACGAATAATAAAATAAAATATATGTATCTATATTACATAATTACAGTTTCCATAAATATACAAATTTCTCAACATACTATAGCACTGTGCCTACAAGAGTCGTCTGCTATACGATTTAATCTGGTAACGAGGCAGTTTTAGGTCTATAGATACATATGGTCTATGTTTTGACCACTGCTGTTTGTTTATATATGTTGACAGAGTTATCCGAGTTGATATTCATAATTTGTTTTAATATATTAACAGATAAGATTTGATCCTGAAAGGCCAAGAACAGGAGTGGAGACGAAACGAGTTGTACCCTGAATGCGGAAAGTGGGCCAGCGGGAGTTTTTGGTCTCGTCTAGAAGGGTCTTAATTTAGTCATAATTAATAAATTAATTTGGGCCTTAATTTGATTCCCACCGCCCTTAAACAAAAAAGGTATATATGATCTAAGTTCAATCTATACGATTTGAGGGTAATAGTTCAGCTGTAAAGCAAAATAGTTTTGCTTTAAATCGTTTTCTTCGTCTCCTGTAAAAGTTACTTCTTTGGACTTAGGAAATTTTTATGCGAAGCCGATAAAATACAGGTAAATTGAAATAAAACTTTGAGGGGCCCCTACCGTGTCCAGCACTGACCTAAACGTAAGAGTGGGGGTTCGCAAAACCCCTCTGCGTCCCATTGTCGAAATCGCTGCCATCTCCCGATGGACGATCAGTACATTCCAACGTGTCAGCCTTGTCAACACACAAGGAGTACATTTCTCATTGATACACATAATATTTCAGGTTCAACTTTCTAAAATATACGAAGACCATAGTATCAGAAAAATATTCGTTTCTATTCTTCGAGAATTTCTTTAGGATTTATTTCACGTGATAATTCGTAGGATCGTAATTCTATTGTGCACTCTTTGTATAGTGTACGCCTTTACTAGATAATACGCCGAAAATCCTGCGTGATGCGCCTGACTATTACCGTGTTAATTGATATCGATTCGATTTCGGGCCGTCACTTTAAAGAGATGTTGCCTCTCGCCATTCCCACGTTATTTCATTTACCAGCGCGTAACGTGTACGATAGATCTCAAAGTATCAAAGTGAAAATTACTTTTAACATTCCATCTCGCGGAAACGATATACATTTCGGTGTTCCGAATATTTCGAATAAAATTGATCCGATAGTGATATTTCGTTTCACCGTCTTAAACGTACATATATTTCGATCTATATATCACCAGACTGTGGATTTTATGCATTTAAAGATACGAGACAGTGAAAACATTTGAACCAGAATGTTTCTGAATACTATTGTATTATTTTCTGTTAAAATGATTGAACAAGGGAATTGTTGTGCACGCAGCTCCTGTACAATTTTTATTTCGCATTAAAGTCCACGGTCTACTATATCACTCTTAGGAAAAATAGAATTCTGTTCGAACAATACCACTTTTCAAAATCCATCACCCAAATCTTTCACCAAAAATCGCAGAAAACTGGACGAAAATCTTTTCTACTTCGAACTGTGAAATTTTCCTTGCACGTTCCGCAAAGTCCAGATTATGGTACGCATAAATCCCGCTGTAGTCAGTTTTGCGATGCCGAACGATCATCCGCTTACTTCGGATTTATTTCAATAAATTCATTTAACATCCAATATCACTTTCTCATCTCGTTCGTCCGAATTCTTTACAAGCTGAATTTCGCACATTCTCACGAATTTCCACCGTCCTTTTCACGGACGCTTGCTAACAACATTACTCTCGCAGGTAACTTAATAATCTAGGGTTAACAAAGATGCGAATTTCGTCCAGCAATCCGGCACACTGCACAAGTGCGATAAACATATAATAAAATATCCAATACTAATGTAACAGGGTATGTACAAATATCCGTGGCTGTTAGGCAAAATGACAAAACATATCTTTAATCAATTCGAGTTATTCAGAAATTGCAGAATTAATCGATTAATCGCTAGACAGCTGATGTCGTGCATTTTTTACATAAATAAGTATTCTAATTTATAGAGGAGAATTTTCAAATACGATTATACATTATTTTCAGTGTATTAAACATATTGGAAAACGAACTAAATTGCATTTCAGTTCGTTGAAATTTCGGTAGAACATTTTTATTTTGCACAAACATCCGCTGTCTATTGATTACAGAATGAACTTGTAACAATTTTGATCGACATTGATCATTTTGCCTCGCACCCGAAGATATTTACATCGATTAACATTCGTGAAGTTTCGACTCGATCGCACACATACGATCGCGTGATCGTCAGCCTCTCGAAATGACGGCCTCCAATTGGAATTATAGTATTTTATCCATAAATGTCCCAAAAGTCTGACTTGTAAATGTCCCAGATCTATCCCCACTACGCAAAACTCGAGAGAACATCTAATCCAAATTTCCAACTTCATTATTTTTCATTATTTTTTGATGGGACTTCGATGACCATATTTGTGGCATTTTTCTAATAAAAAACATACCAAATGTGATATACTTCCGATAATGATTACTTGTGTAATAGACAATTAAAGTTTCAGGTTAAAGGAAGGACAGTCTTTTTCTTTCCCATACGCTATCCTTCCTCGCGCCCGAAACTTCAATTGTCTATTACACAAGTAAATATCATCGGAATTATATGATATTTGGTATGATTTTAATTAGAAAAATGTCACAAATGTGATCATCGAAGTCCCATCAAAAAATAATGAAAAATAAAAACGTTAGAAATTTGAATTAGCTATGTTTACATTTCTCGGCGACCGTGGCCTCCCCAGCTTGGCTGTCCTTCTGTACGTTCGGCAAAAGTCAAAGAATACTGTCCTGACTTAAATGGATAAAATACTGTATATTCTTTCTCTCGTTAGCACCATATACAATCGTATCTACATATTAATAATAATATTTATATGCTTGTTAACACGTGTCTACCAGCGACGCTGCGTTTCTAGCAGGTCGTTCAGTGTGTTTATTGTGTAGCGTGTGCGCGGCGATCTCTCCGTGCAAAGATACATACCTCGAGAAATAGGTATTTCAAGCATTCGCGGCAGTAAACGAGTTAACTTTTCAACCGTACAAAGAAACTGCTCTCGACACTCGCTGCATTTTCTATCGTATCGAGCCAGATCGAAATCGTTCCGTGCAATGTCTATTTTCAATATAACACCTTACGAATTTTAGCGAAGAATGCACGCCACGTTCGACACAGAACACGAAGCTCCTCAAAAGCTTCGGACGTATGCTTTTATCATAGAATATGTACTGCTCGAATGGAAACTGCTACGTAAAAACTTCTATCGAGGAAAACACTTATTAGAAAACTTGAAAGCTGAGAACTCTAATGGAACTCGTGATTTCCAACAGGAAATCCGTGACAGGTATATCAAAGTCTTTTTTCTTTCTTAGCCGCAATGGGCAACCATTCTATGCACTAATTTAATAATATATTTTACGAGACACTTTTATGCATTTAATCGAGGGCTGGAAAATTAACTGACGGTTTTAAAGTTTTATGAAACTGATCCTTGATGAGCGATTGTTTTCTCTACGACTTGAAAGAATTTTGCAAGTCAGTTGCAGAGATTAAGTAAAAAGAAGCTTGTTCTTTTAATAATTTTTTTATTTTAATAATTTTATATGTTCTATTAATTAATTTTTTTATGAAGCCTAATTTTATTACCACGTTTTTATTAGCTCGCTTCCTTGTTTGTCCGTTTGTTCGGTACAAATTTTGCAATTGATTTTAAACTAACTTCCTGATGAGCTAGAAACTTGAAATTGGATCACAAAAAAAATTTAAAAAGACTGCATTTGGGATTTATACACTATTTTTAAATATTTCCTCTGTGTAATACAAGTGTTAACACAAGACTAATAAGCAGAAAATAATTATTTAAATAAAAATAAGTTTTTGAAAATACCACGTTTTTAAAAACTGACTAAAAAGTATGAAATAATGTTTTCTAGTCCCATACAGATTCCCAACCTCGTACAGATAGCCCTGAAAACTTGTGATTGTGAATTTTCAATAGCTATGAAAATATTTGTAAGATTTAAAAGATTGAAATCTTACAAGTATTTTCATAGCTATTGAAAATTCGCAATCACAAATTTTCAGGACTATCTGTACGGGACTAGGAAAAATCATTTTATACTTTTTAGTCTTTTTTTTAATTTTTGTTTAACGACAATTTCGAAATTAATTGCTAACTGCGTTCCACGTTCGCGCAGTCGAATCTTTTGTAAACGAAAAGTGAATTGCTGGAGAATCGCGTGAATAATTATCGAATGTGTATTACTGTGCAGAAGTGCCGTTTTATGCTCCATTTGATAGATCGAGCACGGTTGTTTTGTTTCGCATGCGATTAAGGTATATTGCCCCGCTTTTGGCAGCAGCTACACGTTTATGGCTCTTCACTAGCACGGCTTTATTACCCACCTTTACCCGCAAACCTCCCCTCCTTTAGAAGCTGCCTTAAAAAGATTCAGGTCAGGATACTATGCGTTTCGCGGAACTCGCGTTTCACCATTTTCCTCTTTTCGCCGTTTGCTTTTTCGTGCTCCGACAGCTCTCTACAATTGGTCAGACGTATTTCGTATCGATACTCGGCATCCGTTTCGACCTGACGATTTTCTGCCGATGCTTTTTTATCGTCCGTTCATCTCGACAAGCTCTTCTCGGTTCGAGTTTGTCCTATTCTGCGGAATTCCCTTAACAATAAACGAATTCTACGTTTCTTCGCGAACCATTCCGCCAAATCGAACGTAAATCGATCGTGTATCAAATTAGATTAAAATCTATCATTTTTGAAAATGTTCAGTGTACATTAAATTATGAAAATCACAGTGCGTAAGATTAATATTCTAACCGCGTAATCAACAACGTTATACACAGCGTTGTTGAATATACGTTTTTAATCATACAAAAGTGATATTCCGGTAAATCGAAAGTAAATCGATCGTGTATCAAATTAGATTAAAATCTATCATTTTTGAAAATGTTCAGTGTACATTAAATTATGAAAATCACAGCGCGAAAGATTAATTTTCCAACCGCGTAATCAACAACGTTGTGCACAGCGTTGTTGAATATACGTTTGTAGTCATACAAAAGTGATAAGAATTCAATATAACCAGAGTTTCGTTTAAAGACTGATTGTTTCCATGTGCACGTCTTTTTAATTATTATTTCTTTTGAGAAATACTACCTTTGGTAAAAAGGATTCGATCGAACGTACCAAGCCTTTGTATAATTATACGTACATTGGACACGGAAAATATTTTCGTTAAATGTGAAAGGAAATGCAACGAACGAGACTCGTATACTCGTATAATAAAATTCTAATTTTAAAATGAATGTTTGTTCCTTTACAGAAATAGTATTTGTTCTTAACGATCCTCGTTGTTGTTATCATTGTTGGAAATATTATTTATAGAATATTGAAATGATGAAGAGATAGGGGGTCACTTTCGTTTTACTAGTTTAATATTACATAGACAGTAAAGTCTTGATCCAAGCCTGATCCACGGGTAAAGACTAGACCCTAGTAGCACAAAAATATTGGAAACATAATTTTTAAGCCACATTTTTTCATATGAGAAACATATTGGATCTGAATATTGTATACATGTACAAGAAATATAAATTGAATGTGTAAAAAGTATAAGCTAAATATTCGGAGAATATAAACTAGATATTTAAAAAATATAAAGTAAATGTGTGAATCCAATATTTGAAAAATATAAATTCAATATTTAAATAGCATTCAATAAAATTTTCAAATTTAATTAAAAGTTTTAACAAAAATTAGAAACTATGAATATCTATTACTTTCTGTGCACTGCTTGAGGGAATATTCTATTTTATCTTCCAAAGGACCTTATTACAATTAAGAAATTTTTATATTATGTTATATAATTTTATATAATTTCAGATATTACATAAATATTTGTTTTATAATGAGAAAAACAATATTTTTTTCATAATATGAAATAAATATTATTTGTATATTAGGTAAAAATATTCTACTTCTAATATGAAATAAAGGTCCATATATAATCTAGAAAAAAAATATTTTTCTCATAACATGAAATAGATATTTCCTGCATATTTAAACAGAAACATTTGTTACTTAATATAAAATAAATATTGTATGTATATTTAAATATTAAGGAGAGATTGAATCTCTTTTTAATATTATACGAATGTGTATACAATATTTTGTGCTACTAGGGGAAGATTAGAAGGCCATGAATCGGACTACATTTTCTTTTACTTATTAAAATGATTGAACGAAGAAATTACACTTTCATGTAATTTCCATTTGTTATGACCGATTGAAAAATTACGACAGACATCAGATTTCTTAAATTTCATTTGATCGCGGGAAATGAAACGGTTCAATTGAAATTGCTGATCGCAGAAACGACGACCGGAACACTCGAAAATGACTACGTTGAAACAACTTATTTTTCCAGAGTGATTTTCCAAATTACACAATTCTTGATAATTATCAGAGTCCGATAGAAAATTGTTTTCGCTAGTTGGATGTCGAGGGCGGTTCCACTACTATCATTATCCGGTTAATTGATTTCCCTCATCCTCGAGCCGGTTATTTTACTTCTTTAATAGAAGGTTCGCAAGAGGGGGAGAGAGTCATTTCCTTTCACGGAAGAATTTCAATTGAAAGACAATATCGCAAGATTGCGTGTCGGAGAAATGATATTGAACATGCGATCGCGAACCAGAAAAAAAAGAACGGCACTATGATCGCGCAATAAAGAGTATCAGTAATGGGTTGAATGTTAAAAAAAGATCACACGCACAGCGTTTTTATATCCTCTTTTTTTATCCGGACGCCCGGACGAATTTCAACGGCGCAATCCCGATCGTAAAACGAAATTCCAACTGATCGTTGTTATCGATAATGGTTTCGTACCAGATGCTAGATTCGACGTGGCTGCGTTCGAATGCATTTTCGGGAAACTTCTGCTTTACCTTATCAATGCGCAACGACCGTTATTACTTTTAAAGTGGACTTTAAACTCGATGCTATAAAATGACGTGCTTGGAAAAACTTTTGCGCAAGGTCATCGTGATTGTTGTCGAAATGTAAACCGTGCGGGGCAGTTTTATTACGACAATGACACAGTTTAACGTGTTTCGCGATGCGAGTCAACCTTACAAGACTTTCCGATACGTTTTTATTATCGCTCGTTGTCGCTTCGAATCGTAATTTTCGTTACATCTGACATGTTTTCACGGTGCGCTCGGTTGTTTGTTTCGAAGGGACGACTCCCGTGGACACGTATGGTGCGACATAAATTTTTCAATTCGACGCCACGAAAAATTCGAACTTTGCCCATACATCCCCGTCGTCTCGCTGGCAATGCCGAGAATTCAATTCCTCGAGGTCCCGATCGATTGTCTTCTCCGGTTTGAGGACACATTTCCTGAAATTCTTCGACGTCTTGTTACCCTCTATCCTAAATATCTTTCGCGATTTTCTGATCCGTTTTAATTCTTTTTTTCCGGATTACCACCCCATCCACTTCCCAGGCTCCAATAATAATAATTATTCCTAACAATTAGACCACGCTCTTGCTTATTATTTCTGTCAAGGTAACTTCTGTTAAAAGGATTCACACTGGTACCAAATTAATTTCCATTTTCTTCGAAATTTTTATGCAAACAAAAATGTCAAGGTAACTTCTGTTAAAAGGAATCACACTGGTACCAAATTAATTTTCATTTCCTTCGACATTTTTATGCAAACAAAAATGTAATTCTTTCTTAAATCGATACTCGTGTTCAGGAAAACACTGTTAACTTTCTCACTGTCTGTATTCGTTAAATATTTGAAGAACTAAGTAAATCGACACGATCGCTCGAACAAAATATTAATTCAATAACGGAAGCTGATGTTCTAGTGGCATTTCATTGCTTTAATGTTCCATAACACAAATTTTCATTGCATAATTTTCGTTTTACGTGTAGAGCTTGCACAGATCTGTGAGTACAGTTCTACACAGTAATTTTCCGGGGAGTGCTCGGTTCTCGCGCTCGCTTTTCCACGGTATTAATTGTGAAGACAGTTAACGATTCAAATGGGAAGTACATTTTCCGTAATCGCACTCCAGAGGTGCAAGAAACCATCTCGACGGTTTTACTATCCTCGCGCGTCACGAGTAATTTTCCAACCGACTACTTGATCTTCAATCGACGTTTCCCAATGGTATTTGTTATTTGCCCGACATCCTCTCCCAGGGTCGAGATTTTCTTCCATCGGATGCCGTTCTCGGATTCGAATTGCGTGACAGAATTCAGTATTTATTTCGCAGGGAATCAAATCTTCGAAAAATCCAAGTCAATCACCTGCAAACCATTTTGTTACTTTAACAAAGTACACGGGAGAACTGATCCATTTTATTGTAACGATGTCGTCACTAATAAACTGACTAATTACATTTAATGTCATCAGCCGTTAATTTGTTTAATATAATGTTTAACATTTTTTCAAATGTTCCTTAGCTGCTACGTGAAATTAGATGGACAGACAATGCTCATTAGGATTAATCAATAGTATTTCTATTAGTTTTCAAACAACAATTTAGAACGGTTACAGCCAACATTTGTTCATCAGAACAGGAAGCATTGTCGCAATTTATTAACAAATCAACGGAAATTTCATGCCACAAATCAACTATAATAATTACATCGTTGCCAATACTCCAAGTAAATAAATACGCACACACAATTAATGTTACCAGAGGATACATTGTTTAATAATAATATCGGCACACCAAAAATTAGTGGTAACGGTCAGTGTGTTGTTTAATAACTTTGACGAACTTTTAAATTGATAAATGCGACAAATTAAATCTTAACCGTAATCTTGAAAATTTTCACTGCGTATATAACGGGTGTTCTCAACGGAACAAATGAAACTGCCTTTTTCGATTGATCTGGTTCCTGTTTGTTTTTGGTTATTCCCAATTGCGATTTCGAATAGTTAGATCGATTTGTTTGTTTTATTCTGGAGCAATCGCACGAGACGCACGCACCGTATGTTTGCTTTGCGAGATTCGTGTACGCTGGTAGACACGCTTCGTACATACATTTAGATCAAGTAAGTTTCTAGATTCGAGAAATCTTCTGCTTACTAATTACATACCGTTCGAAATGATCGACGCAACACTACACACATTACTTCTGTAACTTTTGTACAATATTATACAGTGTTGGCCAAACTGAAGCTCGAAATCGATCCGTTCGTGTGCACAAATTAATATCACCTATAAACAACAAACAAATTGAATGAACTCTTAATGATTATGTTATCGATTTTTATTCACATCTTTTGCCACTCGCTGCACTCTCGTTTCAGTATTCTTTATATTGCATAAGAAACTGAATTATCTCGTTAAATAGTGCAAATGAAAAGCTACTGAGCTCATAAGAGTTTACCTGAATAGCGTTTCACCTTGGAACGTGACGGATCAGACACATTCACTGCTTCAAGATGTTTTCACTTGAAAAACATTATTCGAATAGCCATTTAATCGTAATGATTATTGAATATTATTATAGTCAACTGATTTCATGCGCTTGTAACGAAGATCTGTTCCGATCGGACTTACAACGCAAGTTTTTTTAAAGGTTGTACGATCCTCACTTAGTCTATTAAAAAGTTCCACAACTTTTTCGATCCCTGGCAGTAACAATTTTCCAAATTCATTACTCAAACAGAAACTAAGCTTCCTTTCAAGCTAGCGCGGTTACGTGGAAGCTTATTACCAAGTTTCCGTTAGGTAAAGTGTCTCCAGTAGCTGAAAACGAAATTCATCGAAACCGACGATCAGCGCGAGTGGTTCGAATTAGAGCTCGGACTTTTCTCCGGGTACCCGAGTCATTTTTGTTTACCCGAGTATCTCATAAGTCACAGCTCTACTATTAATAATAAAAATTATATATCTCATATACTCTGGTATCTCATAAGTATACTTGACATTTTATGTATTTATAGCATAAATGATTTTGTGCAACTCGGAACAATAAAAATGAATTAAAGGAACGTTCGTATATTGATTTAAATTTGTTAAAGTCGTTCAAGAAAATAAGTAATCGTTATATTGATATATTGATGCAAACGAGTTTTATTTTGCATAAAGATCCGCAGTCTATTCATGAGATACCCGGGTACCCGAGTAATTTTTGTTACCCGGGTATCTCACAAGTCACAGCTCTAGTTCGAATGTTCTTGCATCCTCTCAACAAACGAATAACCCCCAGCTAATATATGTACCTGCTTCTAAAATGATAATCACGTTACCGTGCTCTTTCGAGCTTCCTTTCGGCCATCACTGTAAAGCAGGTATTCACGGGCGCGGGACTCGGTCGTTTCTAGGGCTGGATACATTAAAGCGAAAGACGTACTTAGTTATCAAGCATCAAAGGTTTCCTATGTGTGATCTCGCTGCCCCTAACCGGGGAATCACCGAGCCACGTCAAAGACCCGAGAGGATCTCTTTGGTAGTCTAGCATCTTGTTCCACGCTTGTGCACAGTGGCGGGCTAGTGGTCCAGCTCGTCGTAGACTCGAAATCTTCCCGCCTTTATCTGACTTTACTGAGATAGTAACCAGGCTCTGTCCACAGAGCAGGGAAGACCTCTCGATGTCCTGAGCCAGCTTATCGCTGTCGGGGTTCGCGTGGCAACCTCGTATAAAGGTGGGAACGTTCATGAATCCTCTAACCGAGAGACATCGACAAGAAACTGGTCACCGAACACAGAAGAAGAGAAAGGAGGACACCGTCGGGACGCAACAACCCGACAGATCGAAGACAGGTGCCATTGATCTTCGGGCGATTAATCCCATGGCTGTTGAATGATTAATTGACCGACGAGGGGCGACAGGTGTGTGTCCGGATGATCAGAAGGTGTGTCGCGGCGGTCGGAACTTTCGCGTCCTCTAATGGTGGCTGGGTTCTTGACGATCGAAACGGGCGTCCTCCATCCCGGATCACAGGAAGCTCTCGTTCGGTACGTTCGCAGCGACGTCGATCGCCTCGACGCCGTGGTGATCGAGACATTCCCCGACGTCCATCTCGCCGGCCTTGATCTCGTAGTTGTTGACCGGGTCGCCGTACTGGCTCTGGTAGAACTCCTCGCGCATCATGTGGTTCAGATTGCTGCAACGGAAGTAGAGGATCTCGCGGAACGGCTTCCGGAAGTCTCTGTTCAGCGTCGCGTAGATGATAGGGTTCAGCAAGCTGTTGCAGTAGCCGAGCCAGAGGAACAGGCTCGACAGGAACGCCGGGATCGCGTCCGGGTCGCTTAGGAACGGTCTGACCAGGGCTAGGACGAAAAACGGCAGCCAACAGACGATGAACGCGCTCATTATGATGCCCAACGTGGTGCTCGCTTTACGTTCCTTCGCCAGGTGGAATCTCAGCTTCTTGTGGTGAGGCGAGTGTGTCGCGCTACAGGCGCTGTTCAAGTGGTTCCTCACAATCGTCGACTTGGTCAGAGGTGGCGCGATCGTCGTTGTCGACGACAGGATCGGCTTCTCCAGCTTCTGCAGCATTGGGCACTGCGACTCGTTGCTCTTGCGAGTCCTGCCTGCGAAACAGCGCACCGCGTGGCTGCTGCACTGTAACAGAAAGAACAAAGATGGAATGGTTGTGGGTCAGAGTAACTCGATTTTTATATTCCTACTTATAACTTGTTTGGAGAAAGGTAGGTTCAGCTTTTAATTATTGGTTTGGTAATTATCGTGATCTGAAGTGGCCAAGGTCTAGGCCTGGCTAACTGATTGCGCTATTACTGGAAGGTTAATGTCCGTTTTGTACTAAATGAGGAGCTACATTGCTTTCTTGTGTGGGTTCAGAGGAATTGTTGGATCTGGCAAAGAACAAATGGTTATCGGTTAGGGTAACTCGATTTTTATATTCCTACTTATAACTTGTTTGGAGAAAGGTAGGTTCAGCTTTTAATTATTGGTTTAGTAATTATCGTGATCTGAAGTGGCCAAGACCTAGGCCCGGCTAACTGACTGCGCTATTACTGGAAGGTTAATGTACGTTTTGTACTAAATGAGGAGCTACATTGCTTTCTTGTGTGGGTTCAGAGGAACTGTTGGATCTGTCAAAGAACGGGTGTGACCCCATTTTGAGGTGTACGAGAAATGTGGATAACAGGACCTCAGTGAAAATTAGGACAGATTAGTAGAGGGGCGTCTTATTAGTCGTCTCGGGTGTGGTTCAGGTTTTTAGTGGGTGTGCCTTCCTGACAATCTCGGAGGAGAGACCCACACTACCCCCTTCTGAGGTGTACATAATATAGTTTCCCTCATACCCGTAAAAAATAGAGGAACTGTTGGAAGATGCAACCGTGAGAGCTACTCGAGTGCTTGGAATATTGATTTATTGATTCGGTTGTGGTGGCTGATATTGCCAAGCTTATCCTAAATGGAAAGCAACATTCGTTTTCTGTGGTCATTGAGCACAGCTCTCGTGAAAGTCACTTTGATGTTCTTATGAAACATTGACTTGTTTGAATAATCTACAAGTTAGTCTCCACTTTGTGATCCCCAAATATTCAAATAATATCTTCTTTAATTGTATAAATGCAAAGCACATAGTCGAATGCGATTTACAGGAGATTCGTACTTCCAGCAGGATTTTGTGAACGTAAGAAACATTCTAATTTCTCTAGTAGTAAGTTAGCCTCCACTTTGTGATCTCCAAATATTGAAATAATATCTTCTTTAATTCTATAAATGCAAAAAACATTTTCGAATGCGATTCACAGAGGAGGTTCGCACTTCCAGCAGGATTTATGAACGTAAGAAACATTCTAATTTCTCTAGTAGTAAGATTACAGACCACGTGGTAAGTAACGATTGCGCTTCGTAATCTGTGGTCGCGATACAATGCTAGCAGAGTTCCTGAATCCTTCCGGAGAAACAACTCTCTGGTGGTTACCGGTGCGGCTAGCTACTGATAAACAGTTATCGGAGTAAACACGAAACTACATGCGTTGATAGGGCCACGGTAATGTCTCGATGCGTGTAACGGACTGCAGCTTATTTACATAATGATAACTGCAATGACGCGCATAAACAAAGCTCGCGTATTCTCCGCTCCTAGTAACAATTGCAAAGTTTATTTTCTGCTTCGCATTCATTCATTCACCGAGCTGTTAAATATATAATAAAATGTGCATGACATTGTCTGAACATTTATATCACCCCTAGAGGAACATCGTGACAACTCAAAAAATTATGCTTCTAACCAATCCTAGATGATTTAAATGATGATTGTTAACATAGTTATTGAATATCTGTTTGAGGAACATTATAAACTTCAATATATCCAAATTTCCTGATCTTAATTGCAATAGTTACTTCACAATTCGAAATGTAATTAGAATCTCGTCATTCTTGTCTTCAGCGTACTCGTGGGGTTGTTAATATGCAAGATGATAATAGTAATAAGTAATTTCTAGTTTCGATCGCAATGTTAAGATAATTGGAATTAATTTAACGGCCAAAGGTTCGATCAATTTCTGTACTCTACACATCCGAATCGACACGTTTGAGTTTGCTTACAAAATTGCTAGAGTGTAGAAATTGATCGAACCTTGCGACTATAAATTAATTCCAATTGTAATAATAGTAATGGTTTAGTTAAACAATTTCTTAAATATTAACGTAGGAGAATAGCACAACGAAGAATAACGAAATATACAAGCCGTTAGAATGGATTATTTCGAGGAAAAGTCTTCGAAACGAACGGTGAAAATATGCGAGGAATATTTTCTAATAAGTGCACCGGTCGATAAACAATTCGATGGATTCGATAGGCGACACGTGCGCCATTTGTTAACCCGGCATTCAGGTGGTGCGAACGATGAATATTCAAACGAATTCCTTGCACTTGAATCAAAAGTTGCCGGTGGTTTCGTGTGTTTCAAAGGAGAACGATTCGACCGGGTCGACTTTTCGGCTAGTTTGAGGTCGGTTCGTTGCCCTGAAAACCTAATTGGCCGAATCGCGATCTGCACGAACAGGCAGCAGGCGCAGGCACTATGGCGCTTTCGCGAGGATAAACAGATTAGCTCATTGAAACTTTGACGAGCTTGATTGCAAGGTCACTTTCCTGACTGGTTGTCAATTAGCGAGACGGAATCCCTGGATGATTGACGAATTTGTCCCTTTACGTATTCTGTTATTTCCTGTAATGAATTCTATTGTGTAACCGGTTATAAGAGAGCTGGCGTATGGGCCGTTTTACACAGGTGAAACCCCGTGCTCTCTCTCGGATCACGCTATCACCTTATCATTTCGACGGTCGTGCATTTCTCTGGAAGATACGGTTAACTTGTTGCTCGGGAGAACCATCGTAAACACACAAGATTTGTTCAGTTTTATTGTTTATTTTCCAGCGAATGTCCGTCGTCGTAAACGTATAGTTTCGCTCGTCGTGATACCACCGAAAATGACAAAATCACGTTCGCGTGACTCCGCTCGATAAACACTGACTCGAGGAAGTCACGCATAAGTGACACTGCTCGACAAAGCGTCAATGCCAGCTTGGAATAGATAAGGGGAGACAGATTAACCCTTCACTGCATCATTTTGTTTAATTGGGATGAAAAACTTGAAAGAAGGTCAGTTTTTGTGTTTTGTTTAAGGGAAAAATATTTTGAAGGATTAAAACAACCCTAGTAGCTCAAAAATATTGGATAAATATTTTTTAAGCCATATTTCTTCATATGAGAAAAATATTGGATCTGAATATTGTATACATGTACAAGAAATATGAATTGAATGTTTAAAAAATATAAGCTAAATATTCAGAGCATATAAACTAGATATTTAAAAAATATAAAGTAAATGTGAATCCAATATTTGAAAAATATAAATTCAATATTTAAATAACATTCAATAAAATTTTCAATTTTAATTAAAAGTTTTAACAAAAATTAGAAACTATGAATATCTATTACTTTCTGTGCACTGCTTGAGGGAATATTTCATTTTATTTTCCAAAGGACCTTATCACAATTAAGAAATTTTTATATTATGTTATATAATATCTGATATTACATAAAGATTTATTTTAAAATAAGAAAAAAATATTTTTTTCATAATATGAAATAAATATTATGTGCACATTAGGAAAAAATATTCTATTTCTAATATTAAATAAAGATTCATTTTGTATTTAGAAAAAAATATTTTTCTCGTAATATGAAATAGATATTTCCTGCATATTTAAATATTAAGAAGTGTATATAATATGAATGTGTATATAATATTTTGTGCTACTAGGGAACATTTTCCGAAAAATGAACATAAATAAACATAGTGTCTTGGTTTAAAGCAATAATAAATAAATAAACATAGTAAGGAAACACAGTTTACTATATACCTTTGTTAACTGAGTAGGGTTAAACATAAACAGCGAATGTGATTTCCAAAGTGTTTCAATCGAAGTCTGTTTTCGTAATTTTCTTTTGAAAATAGCTAGCAGCTTCCCGCAATGTTCTATTTTTCACAGGGCCTCGGGAAAATGGCTATACACAATTCTCCACTCACCAAAGCAATCTTCTTTCTCTTGTTCCAATTACTTTTTACTTGAAAAACGAACTTCTCCTCGCTTCGAATTTCTTGGAAAAATTCCGACGACATGTTCTTGACATTATATGCGACCTCTTATTGTTTCGCGGTAACCGAACAATTTATTTGATTAATGATAAATCAATACTGTAAATACAAAAATCAAACAAATCACTCATTATACCAGACTAAATGACCTCAATAACCATATAAATGAAATATTCAGGAAACATGTAAATGATAATATTAAAAGAATTTATGCACAATAGCACTATAACGAAGAAGCAGATTTTGAATGGCAAAAGTTTCCAAGTACAATAGATCGTCAAATTCAAACGTCAATTTCAAAAATCAGAATTGGGCACTCAGAAGTAACCCATTCATTTTTGTTAAGTAAAAAAGAAAACATGATCTGCGATATATGTAAAGTACCAATTAATATAAATCACCCTATACTGCAATGCAAAAAATATGAAAATGAAAGGAAAAATGCTAAACTGCCTGGATCTTTACCTATTCTGTTAGGTTCTGAGGAACACATTGTCGGTCTTGCCCAATATATCAAAGATACTAAGATATACAAAATATTGTAAGAAAATGTACCGTGTTGCTAATGACCTTTGATGTTAAATCAACATTAAATAAATAAATAAAAGAAAATACTGTTTAAGACGAGCTGGTCTGATAAATATTTTCTATTATCGTTTTTTCGCATTTCTTCAGTGCTGGAGATGGAGCTGCGAAATTTGCAAAAATTTCGTTTACGCGGAGCGAAGGTTTTAAAAGTTTGTGTCGCCGGTGTCGCTTGATGGCCTGAAAAACTTTTACCGCGTTTTTCAAGGCGACATTTCTTCAGGCGAGCACTGCGATTTCGCGGGAACTACCGAGCGAATTCTGCAATTTGATGTACGTGTTTCGCATACGACTGACTATCGAACCTTCGACTGTACTTACGTCGCAGAAAATACATAATTCAATTCAGAATGGAGCAGACAAAGTTTGTCTGTAAAAATGAATCGTTCTTGTTCAAAGTGGCACAATTTCGTTAACATATGTAATTTCTGGGGGAATACTCTAGCATGGACCGTAACCATACTCATAAGGTGAACATAACTTTTGAGTTAGCAACTTTGCATGAAGGAAACTGCCGCTGCGAAAGACAAAACCAATTTCGTTCGTGGCGGCTCGTAACAGCTACACAACTCTACAAGTTTTCAATAAAAATGCTTATCAAAATTCTAGATATTACTTGAAGCATATCAGAATTCGCGTGCCAAGCACTAAGTATAAAAAGCCTATAATTTTTGTGAAATAAAGTCGCAAGTATAACGCGCAGCATAAGCCAGAGTTGTGCTAATTCAATTATTACATTGTAATTCAATTACGTAGTTGAATTACATTGTATTTCAATTAATAGTAATTCAATTACGTCATAGATGAATTACTATATAATTAAAATACAACGTAATTCAATTACTAAGTATTTCAACCAGATTTGTAATTGAAATACAATATAATTGAAACACGATGTAATTGAAATACAATGTAATTGAAATACAATATAATTGAAATGCAATTTGTAATTGAATTACAGTATAATTGAAATACAATACAATTACGAATTACATTGTAATTTAATTGACTAAAGATCTGAATTATAAATTACAACATAATTGAATTACAATGTATTTTAT
>CM052339.1:10595782-10613167 GCA_028455595.1 Lasioglossum vierecki | reverse complement strand
GCCAAGTCGGCCCTCGGCTGAAAACAGGCAGAATTTAGATCAAGTTACGCTTGGAGCTGCTCAAGGTCGACTTAGCTCAATTTCGGAAGAGATTCTGTGCGCGCAGTCGTCGCTATTTGTGCCGTCCAATGGACCAGGGATTTGGACCAGGGCAGAAAGGCGGCACAAATCCGGACGCTGGCCGCCGAATTTGGCCGAATTTTCTATTCCTTAAGAGGGCAGCACCGTCGCACTATAATATATATTATATATAAAGAATTGTAAAGAACGATAATATAATAATAATATATATAATTTTGACATTGGCGTTTATTATTTCGTTTTCTCTCCTTGCATGAACATAAAGTATTTTGAATTGTCAGTAAACGGGATTGCGTTTACTTCGCCGACATCTGCCACATTAGTGCGAACTATCCTCACCGACGGTGCTGCCCTGGAAAGCGGCTATTCGCAATAGTGCGACGGTGCTGCCCTCTTAAGGAAAAGAAAATTCGGCGGTCAGCGTCCGGAATTGTGCCGTCTTTCTGCCCATGTCCAAATCCCTGGTCCATTGGACGGCACAAATAGCGACGACTGCGCGCACAGAATCAATCTCTTCCGAAATTGGATTTTTTGCTATCTGGGTATATATATTTTTTTAACAGTAGGATTAATAGATATTATATTAAAATATAATATTGAAATATAAATATATATAATTATTATAGTCAAAATTAATAGAATAGTTCAATATATTGGGCGTATTTGAGGGATTAAAGAATAATTCATTAGAAGTAGGCGAGTATTTACTATATTTTGGTTTAAAAGACCATTGCTTTCTTTCAGACATCTAATGAAAGAGTATTTAATTTAAAATAATTTTAAATTGACGATGTAATGTTATAAATTTAACTAATTTAACTATATGTTTAGCGTTAATGTTGTTTGTAGTCGACTGATTAATTTTCGTTCGATAAACTTCTTCGAAAAAGTATGGAGAGCAATTTCAAACAACCCGGCATCGTTTGAATTTGCTCTGACAAACTGGGAACGGCGAATAACGAGATTCCGAGAGGGAACGATACTGGAAGAAAGTGAAAGAACACTCGGCAAGGTAGAGTTTCTTAAAATGGTGGATCCGGTGTAAATTGAGCAAGACACTTACGAAAATAGGACTAAATTCAAATGTCAGCCGGCTAGCATATCTCAAGGCGGAGTGCTGTTAGTATAAAAGGCAACGGGCGGGGCTGGAAGGGAATCGGCAAGGGGAGCGAGAGTTTTCAAGGAATAAAAATGACTACGAGACTAGACAAGCGATATAACAGCCGGGCAACAACGAGGCGGGTCTGAAGAAGCGAAGAAGAACGCAATTTGGTGAAACGAAAACGAGATGTACTCAGCTCGTGGAGCCAGCTGACAGGGAATATTTCAAGGGAGCACGTATTCCAACCACCGATTGTACAGAAATTCTTTCAACAACGTTTCAATCCTTCCGCGGCGTCCGAATTGCATTATCTAGCACGCTTTTCTCAAACATTCTCGCTTCAACGTATCGTCTTCATCCTATTACAATAGCCATTGTCGACGATGCATTTAAATACTGAATGTGTTAAACAATTAGAAAAATCCACATTTTCGTGATCGAAAAGACATTGTAAAGGGTGCTTGATTACCAAGCTTGAATTCAAAAAGACAAGAAAAGAGGGCATAAATTAATAGTAAATAAATAGTTACATAATTAGAAAAATCCACATTTTCGTGATCGAAAAGGCATTGTAAAGGGTGATCGATTCAAAATAAATTGAGATAATTGAGACTGAAAATGTTACTTGGTTTGTCATTTTTAATATTACTGCAATTCTAAAGACAAGAAAAGAGGGAATAAATTAATAGTAAATAAATGGTTAATTAATTAGAAAAATCCACATTTTCGTGATCGAAAAGACATTGTAAAGGGTGATCGATTGAAAATAAATTGAGATAATTGAGACTACAAACGTTACTTGGTTTGTCATTTTTAATATTACTGCAATTCCAAAGACAAGAAAAGAGGAAATAAATTAATAGTAAACAAATAGTTAAATAATTAGAAAAATCCACATTTTCGTGATCGAAAAGACATTGTATAGGGTGATCGATTGAAAATAAATTGAGATAATTGAGACTACAAATGTTACTTGGTTTGTCATTTTTAATATTAGTGCAATTCTAAAAACAAGAAAAGGGGGAATAAATTATATTGTTCCAGCACATGTTACGATGAAAGCAGCAACATTTAAATACTGAATATGTTAAATAATTTAAAAAATCCACATTTTCGTGAACGAGGAAAGGGTATAAAGGATGATTGATGATATAAATTGATTGAAAATATATCAAGATAAATTGAAAATACAAATGTTACCAGTACGTTGTGAAAATGAATACTGGCATTCGTGTTAAAATTCCAAAAATTACAGTTTTTCATTAGCTCGAACGAGGAGAGGTTTTCGCAAACTGCGTTCCGCATTGGCGGACAGCAACAACAGAACGGCGGATCGTTCTGAATGTATATCCGAATTGCTCCTTAATTCGTAAATTAAATTGTTCCAGATAAAATCGTTCCATCAATTTTCCCGGTGCGCATCGCGCGCGTTCGCGATGTGAAAAGTATAAATATTGTTGATACTTTCGGAGCGACGTTGATTTTTCCAACGTAAATTGACGCGGCGCGATACATCGGAAATTGGATTTGCTCTCGCTTCGATAATTTAATATCCCTGGGTATACTTAGACACGTCAAAACAATAAACTGAATAATTCCGGAGGTTGAAATGTAAAATTTAATCATCGAATTTTTCGTTTGATTGCTTTCGATCTGTCACGTCGCGTCGCGGAGAAGAATAGCTAAATGTCAATCGGAAGCGTGCTATGGCTGGCAACGATATTCGCGTCTGTGTGAAACCAAATACGGCTGCGACAACGGGATCATCTGTTACCGGAATGTTGTTGTTAGCTCGCAGATGTTTATGGAAATTTGCGGCGTTACGCGTTGTTTTACAACGGTTGGAAATTAAGTGGAATTCATGGACTTCCGTAAAAGTTCTGATGGACTCCCGGCGAAACAAAAGCTCTATTCATCGTCGATGCTTTCGCTATCCCCTGGCATTGCGTACTCATTAGCGAACCGCGCTCAACCTCGTCTACTTCCAGCAATCGCTGCTGTAAGAAACGCAGCAACAAAATATAATTCTACATCGTATAAACAAACTTCAATAAAATTCACTGTCTTGTTCATTCTACAGCTTTTAAGTTATAGCTTTGATCTTTGGTACCGTCTATAAAATACATATGTACAGAAAAAATACTTCTCAAACAGTTTCTTGATCAAGGATCAGTTCTAGTGCCCAACACTAGTAGCGATGGCTCCGAATCACGCTCGAACATTGAACTAATTTTTAGTAATGCAACTTACGCCTCGTAAACTTAAAAACAGGATTTTTGTAAGAGACAACGGTTTAGATTGATCTTCTACTGAGCGTTTTAGCTACTGAAAAACTCTATCTTTACATTAGCGAGAAATATAACGAGTCTATAAAAAACGTCGTACAATATTTGCCTCGAATTCATTCGAGGTAAATTTCTTACGTTCTATTTACCTTGAATATACCTTGAATATTCGCCAAATTATAAGATCGACCAAACACCGATGACAACCACGAGCAAACTGCCAGCGGGATCCCCGGTGAAAGCGAACGGCAATTTCTCCGTGACGGTAAATGGAGCAACGGCAACTAGCGACGACATCCACTTTTCTAGGAGCGGGAGATGATGTGGTAATATATTCATGAAGTGTCACCGTATCAAATTGAAACCGTAATAAAGGAAACCGATATTGGTTTTCCACTGTCAAATACGATCAATTTCCTGGTGTATTTAGGAATCAAGGTGAACGTATTAACTCGCTGATTGCAGCGCGAGATTATGCGTACTTGTTAGCTGTCGTCTGCAATTTGAATTGAAAAGCTCGCGGATTTATTGATCATTTTGTTATCAACAGATACTCTTCCGGATAATCGAGAAGTACGGCGATAGTAATCTTGAATGACCTTGAGCAACTATAGTCAAAGGGACTATCATCGTAGATATCTAATCCGGCGTTAGTTAGATGGGGTCTCGTAGATCCCAGAGAATTTTAGTTGATTGTGACATTTTAAAAACGCGTTTCATTAGTTAAGTATTTTTGAATAATAAAAATTTTAAATTGTGGATCTGCGTTTTTTTACTCTGAACTATTTACTCATAACTAGACTGGAGATTTTATAAATTTATACCAAGAATGAGAGGTGCAATTTGAAACTGTAAAAAGAATAAAAGAATTCAAGAGTATCAATAAAATTATTGAAATTTGAGTAGAAAGGGAATGATTGAAGTCACAGTAACTATTCTTACAGTAAGTAGTAGTAGCAACTAACACTTTT
This sequence comes from Lasioglossum vierecki, assembly GCA_028455595.1. Classification (NCBI taxonomy): domain Eukaryota; kingdom Metazoa; phylum Arthropoda; class Insecta; order Hymenoptera; family Halictidae; genus Lasioglossum; species Lasioglossum vierecki. The sequence goes on along the minus strand of CM052339.1, from coordinate 10,608,728 downwards.
TATCCAGCTGAAGGTTTGCCCTTTACAGTGGCATCGAAAAGAATAACGAACTCTGTTGAACGAGTTCCAACTTTTTTCCTCCTCATACTCGAGTTTGACATGTTCCATTGGAGGTAAATTTAATTATTGGATGATTGCAAAAGTTCTTATCTGATATCTAAAGACCGCAAGAAATTCTTCGATGAAAACCCACGCAGTGAAGTCCTAACAAATATTGAAGCTAACCCTGACGAATTTTCTCGCGTCTTCGTTCACGTTTGAGTTGATGTTTGATTATCAAGGTGTTTGAATATCAAGGTGTTTGAGTATCAAGGTGTTTGAGTATCAAGGTGTTTGAGTACGTACCAATATGGCCAATGGCAATACATCAGATGAAAAGAGGGCAATATTCGTGTTGTTCGAGGAGGCCGTCAACCCTTTAGTGCCCAAATGTGTATTTAACTAAAAAAATCAAATTTTAATTATTATTTAATTCATTTATTAGATACTATTGTCAAGAGAAACACAAAAACCCATTTTACATTCTCTTTTTTTTTGTTATTTTTGGGTGTTTTTAAAAAAAGATGCTTATAAGAACCGTCAGTAATTAAAAACAAATAAAAAAAGTTTATTCTGAAAATTTAAACTAAATAAAATACATAATTGAACCCATTCACTGACAACTATTCACTCACATCTCAATATGATCTTTTCACTAAAATCGCTTCGAGTTGCTGGTAATACGAATGAAAAAAAAACTTCGAGTGCAAAGGGTTAAAATTGATCCACTTGTTAGGTCTAAACTCAAACTCCTCAATATTCTTTACAAACGTGTGAACCGATTTTCAAATGCAATTTTTCTCGGAAAATCTTGAGAAGCGCGCGCTAATGCTTTGCTAAATTACATTTCGAGAAGACATCTTCAAAAACTGCAAGTTTCAGAAAAATCCGTGACCCATCAACCGTGGCTTCTTGTAAGTACCTTTAGGCACCAAAGAATTAAATTAGTGCGCGTACGATAAATATTTACCACGGTGTTAAGGGAAGGGTGGGTAGCGGTAAATCTGGCTGCGACGAACACAGCGCGAGGAAACGTTGGAAAACGCAGACCGCGACTCTCGTCGGGCCGATATCAAAAACGTGTCTACCGCTTATGCCAGGGCTGAGCACTGTCAACTGAATTTCATTTATCAGCGGCGCCTCTGCCGGAAAATCGATGGAAATTGCTCTCCGCCGTAAATCCGTGGAATCGCGACGGTGTCCCAAGGTATGGGAGAGGATTCCAACGGCGAACGAGCGAACGGATTCGCGGAATCCTCTCCCGACGAATCGAGTCCTCGAGAGACCGTCTCTGGAGTCAAGGAACGATACGAAACCGACCCCGAAATCCATTAGAATGGAAATGGAGTGTACGTTATGCGTTCCCGTTATGTGATTTATAATGTGTCACGTGGCTATGAATACGCGGAAAGAACGGCGAAATAGACGCTGAATGATCTCCTGAAAGCAGCAAGTCGGATACCGTTGACGGAATAGGCTTCCTCCCGACGCTGCTTGAGAAACGCGACATTGTTTGCGAATTCCGGAATCCACTCTTCGACATTTTTCATAATCTTAAGTACGTACTCGCGACGAGACGCAACCGAAAGCTTCTTCTCCGAGCGGATCCGCGTTTTCTTGATTAAAACTGTGCCGGCTGTACTTGAAGATTCAACATTGCTACCGGGAAACGGTTGAAATACACCGTTGAAATCTGTGGTTGTCGGGAAGAACGCCGCGTGTCGCATAATTTCAATTTCGAGATATTAACCCTCGTACGCTCCATCAAAAATAACTGCATACAAGAGACTACAATAACAATTAAACCTATTTTTATTTTATAGGTTAAATTGACACATTATGTTTCAGTTATACCGGCACATTTTAAAGAAATACATCTCACGATGTAGATATAAAAGAATGAATAATTTTACGGTATGTGAAAATACTGAATGAGTGAGTTTTCACCCTGAGGAACGTACGAGGGTGTAGAAGATTAACCCTTAGCACTCGAGTGGCGCCTCTGAGGCGTCACTAAAAATTTCTGACCTCTTATTGAAAATATTATTTACATTATTAGATATGTCGATGTCTAACTAATTACTAAACATTTAAGTATTGTATGAGGTATTATACCAATGTTATATCTACCAAATTTAAAAACTCATAGAGAGTGTAAATATCCTAGATCCGAAGAAACGTTTGATTTTTGAGTTAAAATAAGCTCCGAGTGCAAAGGGTCAAACCCATTTTTATTTTCCACTTTAAATTAACACATTCTGTTTCAATTATATCGGCACATTTTAAAGAAATACATCTGACGATGTAGATATAAAAGAATGAATAATTTTATAGTACGTGAAAATACTAAATGGGTGAATTTTCATCCTGAGGAACGTAGAGAGTTAATTCATTGTACGAATCAGTGAAGATTTCATCCAGCACTATAGCTAAACTACAGATTTTAATGCATTTATGAAGAAATTAATTGGGTGAAATATAAAAATATCTAAGCACATTGTTACGTTGTTCTCAACGTAAAAAGACTATTGAGGGGTGAAATTAATTTTTATTTAACCACAGCTTCCCACAATCGATGCAGAATACTAGTATTGATATAAAGAGAAGAGAGGGTCTTCCCTTATGAGATTAGAGTTGACATTCTTCGACACATGGTTAGTAAAATTGTAGACAATTTTTAAATGTAAAAAGACGACGTAACTTTATGAATCTGCTATCGTGGGGAGGTTCTATACTTTTGGGTGTGAAATACTTATCAGACGTAGACAATTAGAATGAATAATTTTACAGCACGCAAATATATACTGAATGGGTGAATCTCCACGATTTATCATGATCATCAGGGTGAAAATTCACCCATTCAATATATTTGCATGCTGTAAAATTATTCATCCCTTTATATCTAAATCGTGAGATGTATTTATTTAAAATGTGCAAGTATAATTGAAGCATAATGTGTTAATTTAACGTATAAAATAAAAATGGATTTAAACCCTTTGCACTCGGAGCTATTTTAACTCAAAAATCAAACGTTTCTTCTGATCTAGAATATTTACACTCTCTATGAGTTTTTAAATTTGGTAGATATAACATTGGTATATCTCATCAGTGTGGAACGTACGAGAGTTATTATCATTTTCGAATACAGATCAGACTGATTAAATGTGTTCTGAAGATTTCGTTGGTCTCGTGTTCTTTTTTCCGGAGCTTCGGGCGCCGAAACAAGTAGAAACCACAAAATGGCATCGCCCCGTAACACGTTCACTCAATCCCGTTACATTTGCTAAAACTGTCCCATGTCAGCTTTAAATCGCATATGCAAGACCTGTCCCTGGTTCTCACGGGAATTCTTGTTCAACAGTGTAAAAAAAGAAAGAGAAAAAACGAGAAGGACTTTTACAAGAAGATTCCCTAAGCGTCTCTAAATTCGTGACAGGATTTGCGGCGAAATAGAAGTTCGGTGGAAAGGGCGGCCTGGAGACCCGGAGATTTTCGTGTGCATATTGGTACCCCGTATCAATTCGACCGGGGACACGGATAAGCCCGGAACAAATATTTATTTCTTCTCCCCTTCCCCGAAACCGTTTACGTACCCACGATCCCTAAAGTCTTCGACTTTCCCAAGTTTATTTCTACGTGATCAGAAGGACCCGTCTCTCTCCTTTGCATTTTTCCGGGAATTTTATGCAGATGGAAATAGCTCGGAACTGTAAAATATGGATATTAGAAAGTTTTAAGTTCCTCACAGTATCAGATAGCATACCGAATTTAGTCGCGATTTGCATACGAACTTCGTTATTTTATTCCATAGCTTGCGTTCGGACTCGCCGATTTTTGAATCGAATGGAAATCGTCGGAAATTATTTTTACACCGATTTTGTTCCGTGAACAATGACCCGCTAACTGCCTTCGTACTTCCCACTGGTGTACTAGAGAATTCACAAGCACTCGGCTAGGTTTTGTTTTACAGGACAGTTTTTAGAATAAGAGAGTTTCAATTTTGAGTAATTTAGGTGAACTGTCAGAAAACAATTAAAAAATAAATGCAAATGTTTCCTGCACCGTATGAGGACTTTTGAGGATCCTCTTGATACCCTTTCAACGAGAATATATTATATTAAATTATAATATATTATATTAATAAAATATATTTAATATATATTTTATATATATGCATATAATTAAAATAATTCAAAATATATATAATTTATATATATAATGTATAATACTAAAAATTATATATAAAATAAAATAAAAAAATATGTAATTAAAATATATAAAAATAAAATTATATATAAATTTATATATAATTTATTATATGTAGAATATATATAATTAAAAATATTTTATACATAGTAACATGTAAGATATGTTCGATTGTAAACCATGTGGCTCTCTAATGGCCTAGCTGTTAATGTGACCACATTAATATAAACCATAAATAAATAAATCTGGTATATAGTAAACTAAGAATGTGTTTCCTTACTAGATTTATTTATGTTTATTTTTCTGGAAATGTTGTTTTAATTTTTTAAAATATATTTCCCTTAAATAAAACACAAAAACTGACTGTCTTTAAAATTTTTCATCCCAATTAAAAAAATCATGCAGCTAATGATAAAAATCATTAAGCTAAGCTTAAAATAATTTCCACAGTAATAGATACGTGTACCCTACTCACGAAAAAGATGGCGAGAAATACTTCCCGGTGGAAAATGGCGATGAGATTTGACTGCGTGCCGTCTATTCGTAGAATTCCCTTCAGCTCTCGAACTTCTACGTTCGATCCAAAGAACCTATTGCTTTCAAGCCGTGTATCTCCTTCCGGCGGAGTTGCGCGTGACACTGTCTCTTCTCCTCGTGAAAAGACCTTTCGCCGCTATACTCATTTCGAGAACAGCATTCGCCGAGGAGTAGCGGCGTCGGACAGATACGAAATATTTCGGGTGAAATGTAGCAAGAAAATCTCACGAAATCCAGTATGGGAGGTTGCACTCTGCAGGGAACGGCAGCGGCGCAGGGCCAGCCTTCGCTGCGAGCAAACCGAAAATCGATATCCGATTCACGGGTGACAAGAAAAGCAAACAAGGTACGAATCCATCAAAATAGACACCCGCGGGGATGGATGATCTATGGATTCCGGGGCAGCGTTTCCATATCGTTACCCTTTTTGTATCGGCGCGTTTCGACAAACGCCGAGGGTCGTCCGAAGGGTTATGGGGTCAAAGATGAAGGATCCATGGGATTGGGTTTCAAGCTATTCTCCAGACTTTTGAGGACAATGTTCATGCGAAATGCGCGGATATTAGCTCGTCCCGTAAGTAACATGATTTATTCGGCACGTGGACGAGCGAACGTGATTTTAGAAATTGTGACAAACATCTTTCTAGTCGCTTGAAATAATTTAACCACTATACAGCGAATAATAAATATATACGATATGAACATTTTTTCACCTGAATTACAACAAATCGAAGTGAAATGGAAATTTGTTTCCTCTTTTGACATGTTCAATATGTTAAAAATAATATAACAGTATCTTCAAATTTTTCGAATATTATTATTGTTTTATAAATGCATATCATCCGCTGTCTACTAATCACTATTGATAGCAAGATTCGAATATATGTAGATTCAAATTGTTTCATCAGTCGTTGACATGATTCACTTGTTCGATCAGGATTAATATTCTATTTGCTTGGCGAAATTTAACAACGACTCATCTGATTTTATCTGTGCAATTTACCTCCAACCTATGTTCATCCCACTGTACTCGTTTGATCAATGTTCGACTTGGTCTACTTGATCTACTTGTTCGACCAAGTTCGTAATATTCTACTTACTTGGTTTTTGTTTTCAACAATTTACTCGTCCAATTTTGACAGTACAATTGTTCAACCTATGTTCATCCCACTGTACTCGTTTGATCAATCTTCAACTTGGTCTACTTGATCCACTTGTTCGACCAAGTTCGTAATATTCTACTTACTTGGTTTTTGTTTCCAACAATTTACTCGTTCAACCAACAGCTTTATCCTTCCCTTATCTAGCTAAGGGATTCCTAATGTGGTCCGACTAATGTCTACCCTGTTCCATTTGTTTGAACAAGTTTGTTCCATTCCATTTGTCTGGTTAATGGCTACACTATTCGTACCGACTACTCGTCCGATCAATGACACCACACTTCACTTGCTTAGCTGCAAGTTGCTCCAGTTTCGCTTGTTGAATGACCATCTTATTCCATTTATTTGAACACAGACAGCTCGGCTCGTTTGTCTGACCAATGATTATACTATTTCACTTCGCTAATAACACGAACTCGGTTTTTTTGACCAGTGATCATCTGAGTATGGTTAACTAATCAGTATAGTCTTAATCTACTTGTTTTACCAAGATTGTTTTTTTTCAATTGGTTTAGTATAGTTATTGATCCGGTTAATTACATCCTACTCTACTTGTCTGTACAGAATATTCCCACTCGATTGGGCTGACTAATAACAATCACATTTCACTTGATTTACCAGATTTGCTTTGTGTCGATTGCCAGTGACTATATAAATCTATTTGCCTAATTAGTATAGTCCCAAACTAGCTGTTTCACCGAGATTGGTTTCTGACATTATACACGTGACTACAGGTTGCTCCATTTACTAGTCCGTTTAATTACTCCCCACTCTACTTGACCGTACAGGATCTTCCCACTCGATTTAGCTGACTAATAACGATCTTACTTCACTGGATTTACCAGATTTCCTCCGTGTCAATCGCCAGTGATTACCCAAATCTATTTGCCTAATTAGTATAGACCGAATCTAACTGTTTCACCAAGATTGGTTTCTTCCATTATACACGTGACTACAGGGTGCTCCAATTACTAGTCCGGTTAATTACATCCAGCTTTACTTAGCTAGCCACGAATTCTCCCGGATTCTACATCCTACTTTACTTGTCTATACAAGAACTTCCCACTCGATTTGGCTAACTAATGACAATCTTATTTCACTTGATTTGACAGTTTTGCTTCGTATATATCGCCAGTAACTATCCAAATCTATTTGCCTAGACACGAAGCAAATCTGGTAGATCGAAGTCCTTGAAACGGGTGAAGTAAATAATTCCGAACAACTTTTCAATCTAAATTTGCATTAGTGTAATTAATTCTGTTCCACTAGAATGAACTTCGTACTCTGTTCGTCTTTTCAGTAGCTAGCCTAATCTCCTTGCATAATCAGTATTGTTCTGTTGTACCCGTTTGACCAATGATCGACCTGTTTCATTTGTATGACTAGGTAACACCTCATTCTACTTTGATTCGTTAATTCAGTGTTATAATTGTTTAGCTTTTCCAAGGTGCTCACAGAATTATTACCAAAATGTGCAATACTTAAATAATTATTAGTAATCTCGTAGTCAATTAATGTACTGTTTCCTAAAATTAATGAACGAAAGTTACAACGAAATAATTCCTAGTTGTAAGAGCTTGAAGGGCTCGATATTCGAATGAATCAAGTAAATTGTAATTTTCTATCATTTTCACGATGCTCTCTTCTGATTCGCGTCGATAACGAGGCAATTTCCTGGGGGATCAAGGTCGCGCTACAGTTGCACCACCAACAGAATTACACTTGGTAAGTTATTTCAACAGGAATCGGATACGAGACTTCAATTCGGAATCTCGCGAAAGGAACAGGTCGTGGAATTTATGCGCAACGTGTATACAAGCACACACGAGCGAAAAGTACGAACGGATTCTCGCAAAAGATTGAAAATCGATATCCAATTTGTGGACAGGGAGATGACAGAACTGGATACGGACACGTTCGAACACGTGCGACACTGTTAAACGTACAACGAAATTATGTGAATTAAGAGTTCACCGGGTTTGCCAAGCTGTGGCAATTGTAAGCTGCAATTAACTTCTTCAATCTCCACAGTCAACGACCAAAAAAAGTATCTAAAACTTCTATTAGTTTTCAGTATTTACTTTAGAATAATTACCGGATGAAATTAGAGGAAGGTTAACAGGAAAGTATTTTTCTTTTAAATAAATTAATACTGCGTACTTCGAGTAAACAAATTCTGAACTTCAAATGAGAATTACTGGTAAAGAGTATTTACTTTAGAATAATTACCTGATGAGATTAGAGGAAGGTTAACAGGAAATTATTTTTCTTTTAAATAAATTAATACTGCGTACTCCGAGTAAACAAATTCTGAACTCTAAATGAGAATTACTGAGAATTACTGGAAAAGAGTATTTACTTTAGAATAATTACCTGATGAGATTAGAGGAAGGTTAACAGGAAAGTATTTTTCTTTTAAATAAAACAATACTGCATACTCCGAGTAAACAAATTCTAAACTCCAAATGAGAATCACTGAGAATTACTGGATAAACCAGTCGTGTTTCAATCAGTGTTAATTGAAAGTACATTTATTGTTTAATACGTATTGAATTTGTAATTACTGAACAAAAGTAGAATTTACAAAAGATCTTGATTCAAGATCGACAGAAGAAGTTTAAATAATTCGTGCAATTGTCAATTAATTTTGAATTAAACGGTACTGCGTATTAGACAGTATGAGAAACATATTTTCAAAATGAAATCGTGCACCCTGTAACATTGACGTCGGCGAGCTAAGAATAGAAGGAAACTCTAGCAATTTCCATAATACATTTTACAACTTTCCGCAGGTTTTTCCACATAATTTCCGTATCTACGAATAGGCCGCCGATAGTTATTTGTGTCGCGATAAAACCCTCCCGAGGATTTTATTCTTTCGGTATAACCCTGGGGTAATGGAAAATTGTTCATACTGAAAATAATATTTCAATTTACCTCGGTTTTATGATTGCCGACTATAAAGAAGGAATTTTGCATAAAGATCCGCAGTCTAGATATTGCATTTGCATTCACAAATTGATATTGATGCTATCTCCATGGCAAGAATTTACGAACGTCTTACGTAGCAAATATTCCGCGAGTCAGTCATAAAGATTAATTAATCCTGCGAGTACTGTTCAGAGAGGAGTTGTCGGATAAAATAATATTCCAGCCGGATGTAGGATCCGATATTTTCCTGGAACGGAGTCGCGGCCATCCCCGAAATTTCCAGGATCAAAAATTCACGGCAGCCCGAGACACGTTTCCCTCGAACAGCAAAAGGATTTCAATTTACCACGTAACACCCGTAGTTCACGATATGTATTATGTCGTAACTCCCGCCGGCATGCAAATGCATTTTTCGGCAGTTTATCTCTCGCCTCTGCATTCAGGATGCTCGAGATTCCTCCGTCCCTCGCTCCGGGAAGCTGTCTAGAAGAAAAAGTTCAAACCACGTTCGAAAGTGCTAGCGAGAAGTCATCGTAAAAATCTAACAGAATTTTTCAATCCAATTCACGTCGTCTTTAGTCTGTACAAATTGTAATTACGCGTGCAAACTAATTCGCAGTCCTTCCTTCGCCAATTTATTAAATATACATGAACGATTAAAATCCAATCCACTCTCTAAAACCATTGCATACATTTACTCCATCTCGCAAGTAATTAAAAGTCAGTTAAAGTCACTCATTTTCAATTCATAATTTTCAATATCTCAATACTAATAATAATTTTCTTGAAAAGAGTATTATTATATTAAAAGTGTAATTTTTTATTTTATTATATATACTGTAAAAAGTATATATAATAAAATAGTATTCTATTAAATACTAATAATAATAATACTTGCATTTTAAATAAATATTAGACTGCGGATTGTTTCGCAAAATGACCATTTTTATTTGAATTTCAACGAACTGGGCTGAAATAAAAATTGAATTTTTCTCTTGATATGTTTGATAGATTGAAAATAGTATAACGTTAGGTTTAAATTCGTCTAAGGTTTTTGCTATTTGAAATTACATCTATTCGTTTTTATCATAAATGCATAAAATTCGCGGTCTAGTGATTATTAAATGAAAAGTTTTCCGTGAATAGATGCAAGGTGCAAGAGGTAGCGTTTAATTTAGTTTACAGATGTAATCTCGTGTATTTTCATTTGTACGGTTACATGCTCCTCGTATATTAGATTAAAACTGCTAAGCGTGACGCAGTAGAGTTTCCTCAAAGAGTCACACATATTCACCGTTATTCCTATTCGGAAACGAACCTTCGGGATCTAAGCTTCTCGCAGACTTATCCCTTACTTTACCCCTGACGTCACATCCCATTTGATATGAGAAAGTGAAGTGAAAAGACGAGAGAGGAAACGGATTGAATAGTATATAGAGCGAAAAAAGTCTCTCATGAATATTCGAATACAAAAGACATTGTTAGCCACATAATAAAAATTGTCAAAGAAGGGAGACACATCTCGTATTCATGAGTTGATCAAGTTGCTGATTCTTTCGTTGCATGCGACACTTCGACTAAAATAACATTGATGCTGAACGACAGAGGCAATCTAACTTTCCAGATTTTAAGAGACAATATAATTCACAGAATAATTTCTAGCATTTTTTTTACTGGCGTTTCAATATTTTTTTAACACAGCCTATGAAAAATAAGTTATTATTTATTTGTAATTTCTATTTGTAATTTCGAATTTGTTCAGTTAATAAATGCAGTAAATTTATGTTATGCATTATTGGTAATTTTAAATATAATTTGACTATGGCCGTATAGCGTCCAGTATAAAATTTTCGGTAATGGCATAAGGGTTGAAATGCTTGGAGTGTAGGTATATATTTGCGACTATCACGTTCGAGGGTTTGCGTGTAAAGCAATGAAAAAGGTCGAAAAAAATTCTGATAGCACGCGGGTGAACGTCGGTTCTAGGAGGTCGTGTGTCGCTGGGAAAACACGGCGATTTACATATGTACTTATTCAAGAAATAACTTCAAAGAAGTATTCGCGGGGGATCTCTTTCTCGAGCGGATCTCCGCAGATTTTATTCGGATGATGCGTCGACTTGCTTGGGTCTCAGTAACACAAAGTACAAAGAAGAAGAGAGATAGAGTTTGAACTGCGGGCAATTTGTATGTACACAGCGACAGAGTTACAATATAGTATCGTCGGAGAAGACGACACTGTAGTCAAGGAACTCTGATCCCGTGTCAAAATGGCGTCATGGAAAGGAAGTTAACAGTGGCGGCTCAAGTGAAGTCATGTTAGAAATAAAAGTTGCAAGAAAACTCTCCTAAACATATTAACAAAAAAGAAAATTAATGAAGAGTTCCATACCGTTACGTATTAAATAAATTTATTTAACCCTCATCCGTCCCTCGTGTCAATTTCACATAGTTTTCCCGAAATAATAAATATTCCCGAAAATTTGTGTGACTTTTATTTCTTTTAATACGGGACACATAACCCAAAAAAATATGTAAATATTAACTCATCAATTTAACGAAAAAACCTTTCAAATTTTTTTATTTTGTGTCATTGTGTCAATTTGACACCGAGGGACAGATTCAGTTCGTGAAATGAGGGACGGAGGAGGGTTAAAAACGTATAAAGGCTATAGCCGGGTTTGGGGGTGAAATTCGCCCCCGGCAGTATTTCAGTCGAACTTGGGCCATCGATAGCCTATCCAAAAAAGACCCGGCTCTGCTAAGTTTCAGCACCCTATCTCATCTGTAAGGGTACTTATCGAAGAAAAACTAAAAAACCAGTTTTTGCCCCATTTTCCCCACTTATTGACAATTCAAAATTCTGAAAAAAATTTCACATATTTCGGATACTAAGCTTCATATTCGGCATCATTTTCAGATTTTTTTCGGTTCCTAACCATATGATTGTTGTTAAATCATTGCAAAAACATTTTTTAACTATGTTTAGACTATTTTATAAAATAATTTTTCGAAAATGTATTTTAGAGTCCTTTGTAAATTATTTTGGAGGGACTGTAGATTTTATGCATTTACGATAAAACTGGATAAATATAATTGACGAAGGTAAAAACATTTTCAGAATTTACATATACTCTTATACATTATTGTAGCACGAAGTTAAATATTTATTTCAGCCCAGCTTGTTGCTAATCAAGTAGAAAATTTTAATTTTTTCAATTAATATCAATTACCATTTAAAACTCTAAATAATTGCATCGTTGTATAGAAAACTTACATAAAATGAATGAGATAATTTAAATGATTGCCTTATTGAAATTATTACATGCATTATAGTATATTATAATATATACTATATTGTATATATACTATATTATAGTATATTATTATATTATAGTATATTATTATGTTATAGTATATTATTATGTTATAGTATATTATTATAGTATAGTTTCGTGAAAAATTTGAACATTGACTTTATGAGAATAAACGAAACTTGTGAAGTATCAAAATGTCTGTTGCTCGTGAAAATAACAACGTGCTTTGACAAGCTCGACGCCGTGTGGCAGTTAGCACAGAAAGCATAAACCGGAAGTAGCACTGGTCCAATTTCTGCGAAGCGACATTGTTACTCGGTGTCCTGTTTGCTCGGATTTCTTGTGATCGGGCAAAACGCTGACGCTCGCCGTTTTTCAGTGTCCGGACCAGCAAGAAATTGCAGAAGACAGGATCCGCCGAATAGGATAACTGTCTAATGATCGCAAAAAGCTCCGCTACCAAAATGTGTCGCATCGTAAAATCTGGAACTTCCGGGTGCTGTTAGCTTCTCTACTCTAAATAACGTTTCATCATTCTACTCGAGATTATTCGGTGCAATACATATTTATAAATAAATCTACCGCAATAGAAATCGTTTGAACATTCTAAACAAATCTACGAAAATAGAAATTACTCCTTGTGTGCATTTCTTTGTGCTTTCAATTGAATTTCAAAATTACCAGAAGAAATATTAATCGTGTTTAATGGTATAGTAATTATTGAGGTAATAAATTATTAGAAATAAGCATGCTTCTG
>CM052339.1:10564230-10595682 GCA_028455595.1 Lasioglossum vierecki | reverse complement strand
TAAACATTTAAGTATTGTACGAGGTATTATATCAAATATATATTCATACAAAGAAAAGATCTCATATATAGAATGGAATTATTCTAGGCCGGTAGAAATTTTAAAAAAATGAGACATTTTTCTTTACAACTATTCCATTACGAAACTGTTGTCAACATATTTATCACATTTTTCTGATTACAGTCTACTAATCACTTACTAAACATTTAAGTATTGTACGAGGTATTATATCAAACTTATATTCATACAAAGAAAAGAATTAAATATAGAATGGAATTATTCTAGGCCGGTAGAAATTTTTTAAAAATGAGACATTTTTCTTTACAACTATTCCATTACGAAACTGTTATCAACATATTTATAACATTTTTCTGATTACAGTCTACTAATCACTTACTAAACATTTAAGTATTGTACGAGGTATTATATCAAACTTATATTCATACAAAGAAAAGAATTAAATATAGAATGGAATTATTCTAGGCCGGTAGAAATTTTTAAAAAATGAAACATTTTTCTTTACAACTATTCCATTAGGAAACTGTTATCAACATATTGATGACATTTTTCTGATTACAGTCTACTAATCAATTACTGAACATTTAAGTATTGTACAAAGTGTTATATGAATTTTATATTTATACAAAGAAAAGAGTTTGTGAATTTTTTCTAATTAAAATGAGTCAAATATTTATTTATTGAATTGACGATTAAGTGAAACCTCGATTACCGAAATCGACAGTTTCTGAATTTTCCCGAAGTTAAACTTAGTTCGATCCGACGTATAGCTAACGCGATAAGAATTTCATTCACGTACTTTTTTAGAAATGAATCATTATACATCAGGGAACAGATGGCGACCAGTCTTAGAACAGCGAAAGGCCGCGAATCGACCGGGCTCCGAGTTTTAAAGTGTACCGTAAACGCGAATGTAAGTTGGAAACCTGGGAAAGTCCGCGCAGCTCTTCCGTTAGTCAATATTTCGAGCCACTTCGAAACTTGGTCCCCGTGAAAATACTGTACAATTGTGAACAATTTGTCACTCGAGTTGAACAATTATTGTCAAAGTTATAAAACTCGGACGGAACTCGTCGTCAATACACTGCGGATCTTCGTGAATGCATTGGAGTCTGTTGTTTCCAATGCAGATATTCATTTCATTTAACCCTTTGCACTCGAAGCTATTTTAACTGGGAAATTAAACATTTCTTCCAATTCTAGAATATTTCCATTCTCTATGATTTTAAAAATTTTATGGAAATGAAATTGGTTAATTTATGTCAGGGGTGGATTAAGCGAAAGTGAACTTAGTGGCCGCTTAGGGGTGGTTCTGAGGGCCCCGCGCTTGGAGCATAAAATGTTTAGCTTGTTACATTGTGTAACAGCGCTGGCTATCGTTAACACATATTTTTGGTTACTTTTTTTTCTAGGTCATGACTTAATAAGTTTTCTTGAAACTTTTTTTTTTGAGGGGGCCGAAATTTTTGACTTAGACTAATTTTTGACTTTTCATTCCTAAAAATGATCTTTTCCAATACTTTATCAATGCACATTACTTCTTAAATGTTTATGGAAACGAGTGATATTTATATTGTATAAATCAGGGGCTGATCAAGACAAGTGAGGTGAAATTTTGCCTAAAAATGAACTTTTCTAATACGTTATCAATGCACATTACTTCTTAAATGTCTATGGAAATAAATGATATTTATATTGCATAAATCAGGGGCTGATCAAGACAAGTTAAAAAATAATTAAGTAAAAAATTTTCTCTAATATTTTTAGAAATGTTCTTTAAAAATATTAGAGGAAATCTGACTTAATTATTTTTTAACTTGTCTTCATCAGCCCCTGATTTATACAATATAAATATCATTCATTTCCATAGACATTTAAAAAGCAATGTGCATTGATAAAGTATTGGAAAAGTTCATTTTTAGGCAAAATTGCACTCGATTTTCCAATTCGGACCATTTAAAGAAAATTTCTAAAAATATTAGAGGAAATTTTTGACTTAATTATTTTTTAACTTGTTTTGATCAGCCCCTGATTTATAAAATATAAATATCATTCATTTCCATAGACGTTTAAGAAATTAAAGAAAATTTTTTTAAATATTACAGAAAATTTTTGACTTAATTATTTTTTAACTTGTCTTGATCAGCCCCTGATTTATACAATATAAATATCATTTATTTCCATAGACATTTAAGAAGTAATGTGCATTGATAAAATATTGGAAAAGTTCATTTTTAGGCAAAATTTCACTCGATTTACCAATTCGGACTATTGTGCGTCGTCTAAGAGAAAGAAATTGCGTGTTAAAAATTGAAATATCAACTGGCTAACGTGAATTGGTATGGTTCGAGTACCGGTGAACGAATAAAGAGGCATCGAACGCGTTAAATAGATTCCGTCAGACCGCCTCGAACCGACACCATCCGTGCAGCTTATTCTGCATCACTCTATCAATTAAAGATTGAGTAAACGAAATCTCGGCGGCACAGACGATTGCTTGTTTTTCACGATGCAAATAAACTAACATAAAAAAGCCCCACGGAAGAAGGAAAACAAACGATCCATTAACGTAATTAAACGGTTTCCACCAACAATCCTGAAATAAATCCGTTCGGATTGGTTCGTGTTTGCAATCCCACTTCGCCGAACCGAATGTTCATATCCAGAGTGGATAATTCGGGCCACCGCAAAACTAAATCGATCCAGAAGATACATTCCCACTTGAACTCGCTTTTTTTTCTATATCATGTTCTCGGAAAGTATTTCATTGTTGCGACGAAATGTTCGTGCATGCAGGAGAAATTAACCCTTCGCTGCATGATTTTTTTTTAATTGGGATAAAAAAATTCAAGAGGTCAGTGTTTGTGTTTTATTTAAGGGAAAAATAAGAAACAAAATTAAAACACTGACCTCTCTTTGTGTTTTCTTTAAGGGAAAAATATGAAAAAAAATTGGAACAACATTTCCAGAAAAATAAATGTAAATAAAAATTATAAGAAAAAACATTTTCAGTTTACTATACATACCAGACTATGCAGCGAAGAGTTAAAATTAGTGACTCCATTCATTTGTTCTACATATAATCTCACCTCTCCATACGAAATAAATAAATATGTAATAAATAAATAAATATGTTAAAACTGTAAATATTTATCTACGAAAACACACAACTGAGCATAACAATATAGATATAAACTCCGGACACTGAATAAACGTACACTCGAACTTTTTAACCGTAATGCGTTAAATTTTAATAACCGTATTTTAATAACCTTCGACGTTAAATTCGTTTTCGAGAGAATCCCGTCTTCTCGTGAACGCGTCCTTTTATATGTTTCTCACATATTTAATATTTTTCATACGTTCCGCTTGTCTCTTTTCATGTCAGCTGTTCGTTTATACCGTTGATTACACGTTTTGCAATAGAAATTATCGATATACAGTAATCCCTTGATTCTTGTCTAGGAGGTTGTTCACTGAGCAGACAAGAATCGCAACCCGAATTGCTTTTCTGATTTATGGCTGCGTCTACCGATCCGACTGCGCCGAGGTACTTGTATTGTTTACTGTACAAATACAATTCTAACATACACAAATACAATTGAACACATATTTACACAAATAAATTTTTTAAAATACCACGTTTTTAAGAACGGACTAAGTATAAAATAATTTTTCCTAGTGCCACACAGATTTCTAACCTCGTACAGATAATCCTGAAAATTTGTGATTGTGAATTTTCAGGACTATCTGTACGAGGTTAGGAATCTGTATGGCACTAGGAAAAATTATTTTATACTTTTTAGTCCGTTTTTAAAAGCGTGCTATATCTAAAAATTTATTTTTATTTAAATAATTATTTTCTGCTTTTTAGTCTTTTCTGCTTAATCTTTATTAATACTTTGTATACTCACGAAGCTTACTGTAAATTTCACTTGGTAAACAAAACGATGATACACTACCGGTTGCGATCGTCGCGAGATGATGTAATACACTACCGATCGTTCGCGCGTCGGGGCAAAATGGGTCCGTGGAGTGGGGACAAGTCAGAGTGCGCACGCATAGTAAAGTAGAGAGGGTTGTCGAGCGAAGTGGGGATCGCTGAAAGCGATGACGTAGTTCGTGGGGGGGGAGCGAAAAGGTAAATATTTAATTGCTATTTTCTCCGAAACTGTAACACTCTTGAAAAAAAATTTTTTTTAATAATGCATTGTTATCCAGATCTGGGCCATGTATCCAATTTCAAGTCTCTAGCTCATCAGGAAGTTAGTCTAAAATCAATTGCAAAATTTGTCACCGAACAGACAAACAAGAAAGCGAGCTAATAAAAACGTGGTAAAATACAATATAACATACACAAATACAATTGAGCACAAATTTAATAAATCTCGACCCCACAGAGGTATTTCTAAGCCAGAGTTGTGCTAATTCAATTACATTGTAATTCAATTACGTCGTAAATGAATTACTATATAATTCAAATACAACGTAATTCAATTACTAAGTATTTCAATCAGATTTGTAATTTAAATACAATGTAATTAAAATGCAATGTAATTAAAATGCAATGTAATTGAAATGCAATGTAATTGAAATGCAATTTGTAATTGAACAAATGACAACAATGTATTTTATAATTGTACTCCATTGCAATTACGAATTACATTGTAATTTAATTGACTGAAGATCTGAATTATAAATTACAATATAATTGAATTACAATTTAACTCAATTACTTTGTAATTATAATTCTGGAGTAATTCAATTGTAATTCTGCACAACTCTTTTCTAAGCTAACGAATCTGGCCGTATCTTGTTTAATTTCACAACTTTTTACGGCCATAGATTACTTGGCTCCTGTTGGTTACAATATTGAAAAAGTTATTCGTTTTTAAAATTTGTACGAATACTTTTTACATCGACTGTAAATGTAGAATGGTTTCTTTAACATCCTGTATATCCTGCGACGTGAGTGAGTAAAACAGGAGCTGGAGAGTTTATCGAAATGGTGGACGAAACGAGTCGAGAGGAAAAAGAGTTCGGCCTGTAACGCGACGATCTTGTTGGAAATCAAAACGATATACAGCCAGATCTCCCTGGTGAACGATTCTGGTTTTGCGCGACGATCGATCGACCCATTTCATTCGCATCATCCTATTCCTGACCGGAAACGGAGTAGACGTAACGCGATTCGCCGGAAATGCGCGTGCATACCGGCCCAGTTAATCTTGGCGAAGCGAACGTAAACATTTTCGACAATGAACCCGTCAAGGAAGAATTTTTCCATCCCCGAGCTGGCGAAAGGGAACTTTGATCGATCTATGGACGCCCCAATGTTGGCCTCGCAAGTATTAGCTCAATTTTCGCCGTGTAATCGATCGACGATTTCAAGCAAATGCACGCTCGACGAGCGGAACGAAGAGAGACCCTAGTCGAATTGGAACTTTAATTTTCTCCTTGAGGAAGTCAACTCGGCACAAAGAAAAAGTCATCTACAAGAAAGAATGTTCTCTGCAATGTATTCAGGCGTGAATTTAACGTTCCTTACAAACTTTTGTCGAATAATGAATCTAATTGTGCTTATGGTTGGTTTGAATCAAAGTTGTGCAGAATTACAATTGAATTACTCCAGAATTATAAAATACATTATAATTGAATTAAATTGTAATTCAATTATGTTGTAATTTATAATTCAGATCTTCAGTCAATTAAATTACAATGTAATTCGTAATCACAATGGAGTACAATTATAAAATACATTGTTTTCATATATTGTATTGTATTTCAAGTATATTGTATTTCAATTATACTGTGACTGAATTACGAATTGCATTTGAATTATTTTGTACTTCAATTACACCGTGCTTCAATTACATTGGGTTTCAATTACAAATCTGATTGAAATACTTAGTAATTGAATTAGATTGTATTTGAATTATATAGTAATTCATTTACGACGTAATTGAATTACTATTCATTGAAATACAATGTAATTCATCTACGTAATTGAATTACAATGTAATTGAATTAGCACAACTCTGGTTTGAATCAGTATGATTTAATTATTTCTAGAAGACCTCCTGACAGTTTGCACGAAGAACTCATTATTTGCAAGAATGTTTTCAAACGTGATTTAATGTCCTCTTTTCTGTTGCAGACTACACGTTTTTTTTTATTTTGTAAAATCATTTTAAATTAACAAATACAAAAGATTCTTTTTAAATGATATACAGGGTGTCCCGAATGTTAATGGCAAAACTTCTGGAGCGTGTAGGAAACCGAAGAACTAAGATAAGAAATCTTGTAGAGATTTGCTCGTTGTTGCCTCGTTTTAGAGAAAATTACTGAAAAAGGAACAGAACAGGTTTTCATTTTTGTACTTATTTATTTACATTTTATTGTACATTAATTTAGTTACATTAAATAAATGATAACCTAAACAAAATGTAAATAAATAAGTACAAAAATGAAAAACTATTTTGTCTCTTCTTTTGCGATTTTCTCCAAAACGAAGCAAAAACAAACAAATCTCTAAAAGCCTTTTTACCCTATATATTGTTTTATAAAAATTATATAAAAAGAATAAAGAAATTTATCGAATAATTTCTAATGGCAGCATCTTTATAATGTCGATAATTGAGAAATAAACAATGTGAAAGCGGTCATTTGACTGGTCGCGAAATGGTTAGTGATAACAATCTCACATAGATTAAGAATTTTTGTATTTCTTAATTTTAGACGTTTTCATTTATCTATTGTATCAATATAATATTTTCAAATGTATTCTTGCAAAATATTTTTAGTTCTATACCGTATGATTTTCCGGTAATAAATTCTGAACATTGTCTTTGCATTCATACATTCTCGCAGATTAATAACGTACGGCACGATCATGGAAATGCGGATATGGGTTTACGGTTGTTTTACCAACGAGTGATTTAATCCGTTTTTAATAAGATGGTAATACGTTAGTTTGTATTCAATATATTTTCCCACTTCCGAGATTCATAAAACGCCGCAGGATGTAGAAAGATAATGGAGAATGTTATTACGGTACTATGTGCTTTTCATTTTCGAGGAAGCAAACATTGACACTCGAAAAACATAAAATTTAATCACATCTAATCAGCCCCGAATTGACAGAATATGATTATCGCGTTCAAATAATCTTTGTTTCTTACCGTTCAACTATGCATTCGACTGATTAAATATTAAAAAGTAAAAATTAAAAATATTATAAAAATATTTTTACCCGGTATATAAAAATCGTTTTTCGATTTGTTTCTGGCGAATTAATTAACTGTTGCATTAAACACGATAACAAGAGATATATTCTCCCTATCACAATATAACCATTAACTGTAACCCTCACCACATGTAACACGTAAAACACTTGATTGTAAATCATGTGGTCACTAATGATCTAGCTGTTAATGCGACCACATTAAAATAAACGATAAATAAATAAATAAATTAACTGTAACCCACACCACAAGTAACACGTAAAACACTTTCGATTGTAAATCATGTGGTCACTAATGATCTAGGTGTTAATGAGACCACATTAAAATAAACAATAAATAAATAAATAAATTAACTGTAACCCTCACCACAAGTAACACGTAAAACACTTGATTGTAAATCGTGTGGTCACTAATGATCTAGGTGTTAATGAGACCACATTAAAATAAACGACAAAAATAAATAAATTAACTGTAACCCTGACCACAAGTAACACGTAACACACTTGATTGTAAATCACATGGTCACTAATGATGTAGCTGTTAATGCGGCCACATTAAAATAAACAATAAATAATAAATAAAGAGATATATTCTGAGATATTTTTGTAAACCAGACATCCATACACGTAACAATGTAAAGGTGATGAGAAGAAACACGTGGTAGAAAAGTGAGCACCGGACGTTGAACAAAGAAATTATAATCAGAATGAATAATAAACATTCAATGTTGTTTCTTTGGTTCCAGGTATAATTTGTAAATAAGCAAACCTTAGTTTATAAGCTGAAAAATAATGAAAATCATTCTTTAGTTTTCAGAGAAACAATTCAGTTGTTTGTTTACACGTACGCTAATATTGACATATTATATGTTTTAAAAAATTAATTAATAAAGCAACATCAATTACACGGTTGTAAGGATATTCCAACACGTCGGTGGGTAGAAAACTTTGAAGACCTCGATTTGCACGCATTCGCACGCACGTATAAATGGAAAATCATTTTAGCATGACCGGGTTCGCCGGAAATAAGCGCAAGCTTGTTACGTCAATCAATAATTCAACGTCGCGGAGCTATCAAACTGTCAGTTTTTCGTTTCGCGCGGTCTCTCCGCGGCCTTTTCGAGCTTTTTCATTAAAATTTTTACAAGGCGCCTACATATAGGGTGCATAAAAAGTAACGGTTATTCATCCTAGGGATGAATCTACACATCTGGATCATTGAACATTTTTAAAACAAAACGAGAAGAGAGAAAGTTTAAGGATGTTCTGGAGGTATATAAAAGCGCAACAAAATTTTTGAAAATTTGACAAGATATAATTCTTAATAAATTAATGCAATTACTAAAGTTTGGGTTCGAATCACTGCACCGTTTAATATTTATAGTTAATATTTATAATTCCACCTCAAACCCAATTTAAACCTTGAGATAACGCAACTAGAAACTCCATTTTTTTATTTATCTAGTAAAAGTTATGTTATTAATTATGTTCAAAACTTATTAGGATTCACTAAACAGGGCAAAAAATTATAAACTTTTACAAAACGCCAAAAAATTACAAAACAAAAAGAATCACTATTATTATCAGAACACAATTTTACGCAAATTTTACATGTTTATTTTCAGTAATAACTATGAATTTCCCAGGTATTTTTAATTTATATAAATATTTATTTTTAACTTTTTATTGCGTAATTATATATATATTGAATATCATAAATTTATTATTTTGAAGGTTGAAATCAGGAGGTATAATCAAGGCAATTTCATTGAAAAATGAATATAACATATAATTCACTAATTAAATGAAAGCTTTTTAAATTAATCTATTTTTAATGCAAAATATGCTCATGAATGGCTTTCATTGCCAATATATTACTACTTTTGTCTGTACCCATGGTACCTCCAGAACATCCTTAAGAGGAACCATATGTTGCGAACAAATGGTTATTAAAATACACGTTCTTTTTGCAAAATCTGATTCATGAAGGTATACGTATAGAGAATTGTTTACTACTGCAGTCTACCGGACCGTGTCGATGAGACAGAGAACATAATCGTAAGCGTGCAAACAAAATTTAAAAAAACATTCTATCCATTTTTTCACATAAAAATATTATTTGCGTGATTTTATTCATAAAAATATTTTATAATTAATCTTGCAGTACAGAATACGAATGTAAAACATAAGGTACTTACAAATTTTTCAGAATCTTTTGTTCGTCGTCTCGATAACTTCATGACTAGACTGTGAATCTTCGTGCAAAATAAATCTTGCTTGCACCAAGTGCAACTGACTGGAACCACACAGTTTATTCTCACTGTAATTACTTTAACTAGTTCAGAAAACTAGATTTACACTCTTAAACCACAATACGTTCTACTGTTTTAAATTGCACGCAATCATTTTTGCCACAAATGCGTAAAATCCAGTCTGTTCATAACAATCACTGAGTACTGTACCACACGCGTCACGAAATTACTACGACCGCGGTCATAATAGTACTGCGATTGTCACCTATTTCTTTTGTGAATGGGTAAGGGTGGGTTTAGGTGGGGAAATGTACCGTTTGTTAATTGGTCGCGAGTGCGTCGGTAGGACTCTAGGTCGAATAAATTCCGTTTGTTATTATCCGCGGTTGTCAATAGCATGATTTATAAGTGTATCCCTTTGATGGGACCTTTTCAATTATGTACAGAGTTTTGTATATTTCCTTTTTAAAATCCATCGATCTATATAAACTGTCATAAATTCACATTTGTTATTCCCTATCACAATATAACTATTAACTGTAACCCTCACCACAAGTAACACGTAAAACATTTTTAATTGTAAAATATGTGGTCACTAATGGCCTAGCTGTTAATGCGACCACATTAAAATAAACAATAAATAAATAAATTAACTGTAACCCTCACCACAAGTAACACGTAAAACACTTTTGATTGTTAATCATGTGGTCACTAATGGCAGTTGTTAATGCTACACATTAAAATAAACAATAAATACCACTAATAGTTTTGTATATTGGTGTAAATTTTCAGAATATGTTCAATTGATACAGATTTACAAAACGTAGTTTTTAAATTTTCAATATAAGCCCACATGAAAAAGTTTTAAAATACAACTTTTTGTATATTTTCTACAATTCCGATCAATTGCAACTTTTGACAAAATTTTTTTTCACGTCCTGTAGCAAACCAATTGCTCTAGCATTCCAAAAAGAGTTCAAATTGTATGGTACAATATTAAAATAGTTATCGTCTTTTTAAGAGTATTTGAATATTAGTGGGTGTCACTGTATATTAGGGTGTTCCTTATTTTTCGACTAGGAAATTTTGAGCACGACTAAAAAAATTTTCAGTAAGTATAACTAACATTGTAATTCAATTACATAGTTGAATTGCATTGTATTTCAATTAATAGTAATTCAATTACGTCGTAAATGAATTACTGTACAATTCAAATACAACGTAATTAAATTACTAAGTATTTCAATCAGATTTGTAATTGAAATACAATATAATTGAAACACAATGTAATTGAAATACAATATTATTGAAATGCTATTTGTAATTGAATTACAGTATAATTGAAATACAATACAATACAATACAATACATGAAAACAATGTATTTTATAATTGTACTCCATTGCAATTACGAATTACATTGTAATTTAATTGACTAAAGATCTGAATTATTAATTACAACATAATTGAATTACAATTTAATTCAATTGCAATGTATTTTATAACTGTGCACCATTGCATTTACGAATTACATTGAAATTTAATTGACTGAAGATCTGAATTATAAATTACAACATAATTGAATTACAATTTAATTCAATTACTTTGTAATTATAATTCTGGAGTAATTCAATTGTAATTCTGCACAACTCCGACTAAGGGCCACCCTACTGTATATTGCCAAATCCGGTGAAGGAACGGTGAGAAACGATAGAATTTGATAATGTAGTATTCTTATGTATAACAATTGAGCATAAGCTTTTTCTTTAACAACAATTTTACAGCAAGTTTCTCTCATAAATGTCCGCCGATCCAGAGATATAGATTCAACCCAACGAATGACCATTACTTTTTACGCACACCATGTACACGTAATATACGATCTTCAATCATTTTCGCAAAGATTAACGACCATTGCCGGAAATACGGACGACAGACAGCGCGAGCGATAACAAAAGCTTCGAAACGTTTCGTGGCACGCGAGAATGTTTTAGATTTCGCAAAAACCGCCAGAATTCGGATAGAAAAAATTGCGTAAAATGTAACTTCGCGAACGATTCGGTTACTGGCAGTTCGTATTTTTTCCCCTTCACCCATTGGTTCTTTTTTCGGTGAAACTGTTCGGCAACTCTCGGTATCTCGGCCGCGATAAAACGTTTTCGATTTTAAGTAGAATAGTCATGCTCATCGGTCGCGAGTCGAATCCGGACCACGAGAAATCTATTATCGGCCCCGGCTTCGACTCCTAACACAACGATTTTAATGGATTCGAAGAACAATGGGAAAGCCGGGAGATTCAATTGGTCTCGCGATTTTATCGGGACACCTCCGACGGTGCTTATAAATGCGATTACTATTTCATTGACCGAACCAATTACTTGCCAACGTAAATCTCGGTCGGGCATTACAAAAACCTCGTAAATCCTTGCTTAATACGCTCGATACCGTGCAACACTTATTCGAGCCGCGCAATCATTTTCCTGGATTTGAAAATTAAGTTTTACAATTGCACAAGGTGGTTCAAAAGTCAATCTTCGGTTTTATTAATGATTGTGACTCTTTAAAGCGACTATTTAATTATTTCGCTGTTTATTGCAATGAGAAAATACCTGTTTTTTATTATTTACATTGTTTTATATCCTTCTTTGAATGCAAATGATGTCCATACTAAATCATCTGTCATTATTTTGAGTTTCATAATTAATTTTTTCAACTGAACAGGATGGTTGAATAGTCAATCTCTATTTTTATTCATGATTGTGACTCTTTAATTATTTCATAGTTTACTACAATGCGAAAATATCTGTTTTTTTTTATTATTTACATTGTTTTATATCCTTTTTGCATTGCAAATGATATCCATACTAAATCACCTGTCATTATATGAGTTTGAAAATTAATTTTTACAACTGCACAGGATGGGTCGAAATTCAATCTTTATTTTTATTAATGATTGTGACTCTTTAATTGTTACGCTGTTTACTACCATGAGAAAATACTTGCTTTTTATTATTTAACGATTTTTTAATATTCTTTTTGCATGCAAAATGATGCCGGGACTAAATCACCTGCCATTGTATGAGTTTGAAAATTAATTTTTACAACTACACAGGATGGGTCGAAATTCAATCTTTATTTTTATTAATGATTGCGACTCTCTAATTGTTACGCTGTTTACTACAATGAGAAAATACTTGTTTTTTATTATTTACATTGTTTTATATTCCTTTTTGCATTGCAAATGGATGTCCATACTAAATCACCAGTACTTATATTGTAGTCTCATTGAAAATAATATAAAAATATGTAACGAATAATTCACGACTGAAATCAAACTACAATTATCAAATTTGTAAAAAGATATTTGGTTCCATTCCCTCTAAATTAACAGCGCGAGCAAAGAAAACATTTCATTCACGGAAACCGTGAAAACAATGACATTTTTACGTGCGCCTAAAGCATAGCGTGTAAGGTAACATTAAGCCTTATCAGTTTAATCTATTACTTTATCCTCGTTTTAATTAACGCACTGCGCGACATAATTAATCAGCTATCAAATTCGTAACAATGGATGACGACAGCTACAAAATGCGGAAGGTTCCCGATGAATAGAGAAAAGGAAAGGTGCGGAGCCACACGAACCACGCATTTATTGTCGAACGCGTGAAATGTGCGACGTCATTAATTTCTTTCACCCTTATCCCTTGCGTGCACGCCATTTACACGGCAAAGTAACCTTCATTACGCCCTCCAGCCTCGATTAATTATCTCGCCACGTCCTTTACGAATCGCGTTCGACGATCGTTCCCAAAGTGACAGCGTCTCCAGGAACGCGTTTCCGCCTTTTGCCACGTGGAAATTGTAAAAACGAACGAGGCGCGAGTTAACGTTTTTATCCGGCGTGTCGCGATTCCCGAAGAAAAACGAACGGTTCTAACAAAAGAATTCTGTCGGTGACTCGAATAGAGATGTTTATTACCTTTAATTGGAAAACGGGTACTCGGTCGATTTAAATGGAAAGCTTGATAGTTACGATTTGTACTTTATTCGTGACTCACCATCATAGAGGATAGCTTTGTACAGTAAAATCGCGTTTACTGTCCAACAACCTGTGTTCTGTGCAGCCAATGATCGCACACCGATGTTATTTTTTTATGACTGCGTCTAGCGCACCGGCCGTGTCAAGAGTTTAAAAGAAAACCGAACGCAGAGACGGATAAATAATTAATTAATTAGTTTATCGGTCGTAATTTATCTTTCGGGTATTATGAATTTTATTCTCGACGCCACGGTTCGATCATTTTTCTACACAACAAATAGTTATTTTGTAGGAATACTAAACGCTGATGGTTTAATAGCTAACGTGGTTTTTGAACCAGAAGATTAAAATCAGAATCCAGCGTTTAGTATTCCTACAAAATAACTTTTTGTTGTGTAGAAAAATGATCGAACCGTGGCGCGTAGAGGCGGATAATATGACAGTGAAGTAGGTAGGCACTGGGCAGTGATCACGTACCCAACCGCGGACAGTAAACGCGACTTTACTGTAATTCAGTCTGTTATTACGGTTTAACTTTCCTCAAGATGTCCAAAAAATGTTTCACTTCCTTCAGAGTGATTCCTGACGTCAGTTAGAGTAACTTTTTCCTTTGCGGAAATTTTCTCCGAGGCCAAAGTTGACTCTTAATTTGATAAATCTGCAAACATTCTTCCCCAGCTAATATTTATTATATAGGTTATGATACAGTGTGTCTCAAAATTTCTTCAACATCCGAAAATTGGAGATTCTTAAAATCATTTGAAGTACGGAGTTATTAACGAAAAACACGGGCCAATCAGAGCGCGATCTAGACGCGTGTTGGAACGGTCGGTGCGCCATCTGTCAATTGGCCGGCTGCGCCAACACGCGTCTAGGTCGCTCTCTGATTGGTCCATGTTTTTCGTTAATAACTCCATAAGAAAGCCGCGGATGGCATTTTTGCAAAGGAAAATGTTGTTTCAAATGAACTCAAGAACCTACAATCTCCGGATGTTAAAGGATTTTGAGACACATTGTATATACGTTCTACGAGAACGGTTCTTAAACAAATTCCTAGAGACAACGTTTCTTCCAAGAAAAATTCGAAACACACATTCGTAGCGCCCGAGTTCGACCAGAATAATTTGAAAAACCGAGAAACACTTGTCTATTCCAATCCCTGTTTTAATTGGATCTCGAAAATGAAAGTGCGAACGGAATAATTCACGTTCTACACGAGCGAGCCTTTTCCGCGAGTAATCTCCTTACACCGCGGAACTGGCAAATGGAGAATTATTCCAATTTCCGGGACGCGGCGGGCGAAATGATCAAGCGCGTTAAAAAACCCGTTCGAAAAAAGCGAGGGCGGCACCGGGATCTATCAATAACCGAATGATACATTTCTCATCGCGTCTCTTCCCTGCGAGCGTAATTTCGCGCGGGCCGTGGCCGGGAGGGCAAAAAAAATTGGCCGCCGGAGGCTTTACAAAACGTTAAAATCGCTGGAAAATTGGATCAGCGCGCGATTTGCGACTGGCACGGCGAAAGCTTCGAATCGATCCATTCTACGTCGAAATTATAACATGTCAGCCTCTTTAGCCGCATGCGATTCTCCGCGATCGTAAGTTCCTCGTTATCGTCTCGCAGCTTTCGCGAATCCCACTCGAGACGCAAGAAATTTTATTCGGTAACTCTTCCTTGAAACGGAATTGCTAAAACGTCCGAAATAAATCTCTCAATCCGAGATATTGGCCAGGTTGGAGTTTTGCAAGTCAGTTTAGTTGTAGTATTTTTTTTTTTAGTGGATGTATTTATTTATTGAAACTAAAGTTTGCTTTATTCAGAAATATGATTCTATCGTTCTTAGAACGACGACGAACTCTCAAACTGTAGCTTCAGAATGGCATCAAGTTATTTCCAATTGTTTAGAATGGTGGAAAAAATTAAAAAATTAATTCAACTTCTATCTTTTGCATTAACCCTTAGCACTCGAGTGGCGCCTCTTGAGCGTCACTAAAAATTTCTGTAGTATTTAAAATATTGTTTACATTATCAGATATGTCGGTATCTAACTAATTACTAAACATTTGCGTCTTGTATGAGATATTATATCAACTTCATATCTACCAAATTTTAAAGATCAAAGAGAATGGAAATATTCTAGGTCGGCAGAAACGTTTGATTTTCGAGTTAAAATAACTCCAAGAGCAAAGGGTTAATGTAGAAAATGTTCGTTTCGCATCTTTGTCCGTAGTCTATCGTTAAAATTAAGCGATGAACAATGCAGTATTGAGTTTTGTTAGAAAAAGAAGCTTTGGAACTGGTGAAAAAGATTAAAAAGGAAGAATTTTCAGTTGGAAAATTCGAAAAGAACGTGGCAAATAAATTTGTCGAAAAATTTCACTTATTTATTGGCGCAGTTAATATTTCCCTTCTATTTCTGCAACGTGCAATATAAAATGGAGATTATTATTACGATTACCAGAGACGTTGCTCAGCTACGACCGTGATTGTTCTCGCAACAATTTTGCTACGTGTTCTCGCGCTCTCAATGGAACTAACATTTAAGCCCGGGGGGCAGATCGCTCACACAAAGCCGAGCGGACGCAGGGCTGGATGGGTAAAATTGATCCAACAACGATTCGGCCACTCCATCACCGAAATTTTTTCTCTGGAACCGTGGGTCAAAGTGAATATTATTTTTCCAGCTCACTGATCCATCATTGACAGTCAACAGTCGCCTTGTTGCTCATGAAATGTCGATAACAGACTGCCGAACGACGTTTTTCGCTTTGAACGATCGAGAACAGCCTGATGTAAGGATCGATCGGCCCGTAATTACTCGCTGTGTCCATCAAAAGTCGACATAGTCGTTCCATCAAACTGCAATTAGCGGATTCACTGCCACAGGGACCACCTGCGACCCGCAAGAAACTGTTTTGCATTTTCATAAAAGCGAAACCCCTTTTTCCCACTAAAGGAAATTCCCTTCCAACCATTTCCCACCATTTATTTCAACTTAATTATTAACCCTTTGCACTCCAAGCTATTTTAACTCGAAAATCAAACGTTTCTTCTGACCTAGCATATTTCCATTCTCTATGATTTTTTAAATTTCGTAGATATATATGAAATTGATATAATACCTCATACACACACAATAAAGTATTATTGTATGTCTATCATATAGATATAGAATTTATATATTATATTATTGTATATATAATTATAGGAGATATTATAAAGAATATAAATTCTTATTCTTTATCTAATATCTTAAATGTTTAGTAATTGATTAGATACCGATATATCTAATAACTTAAACGATATTTAAAATATTAGTACATTATATAGTACAATATTGAAATACAATTACATTATGTCTTTTTCTTTGTGCACACTAACAAAAGAATTTCGAATAGCCGATGAGGCTACACAAAATCAAAATATCATATGAAGGAATTTTCAAATTTATGAAATTTCAAAATTATAATTTTAGAATCTTACCGTTGGTATTATTGTTGATAACAATATTTTCTTGGTTACTTGAATTTGATCTGTTATATGTAGTGCAGGAAGTTGTACATTACACATTAAACTTTTTATGTAGTGTATGCTTTTCTCTAGTGTTAAAACGTTCCTATAAGTCGAGTATTGTATTGCACTGTCTAAATTGTTTCATTTCAATATCCAAATAAATATTTTAAATTAACTTTAATGTGTTTCAAACTTTATTGCAAATATCTGTAGTGAAGATGGATTAGCCTTTTTGAACATTGCATATGAAGTCGATGCAGAACGATTTCAGTTTAGTAGTTTTGAGATATTACATAATTAAACATATCGCATATCATTTAAAATATAATATGTATTTTATATTATTATTTTACAATATTTTATATTATATTTGGTTACATTTGATTGACATACAACTATTTTTATTTTATTTTATTATCTTTTAAGACTTTCTGTCAGGTTAATAATAATGAATTATTAAAAGTTATATAAGAAAATATTAAGTAAGTTGTATAACTGTTAAAAATTACGTTATGGAAGAATACCATTGTTACATTTATTACCATTATCTATTTCATAAGAAAGCAGGAGTTTTCTAATTGCGTTCTCGCCAAGAAGTTCTCGGGTATCGCGATAACTTGCCCGTCGGAACTTGTGCAATCATTTCCGAACGCATCCGACGAAGTCGAGTCACTCTCTCCGGCCGCCCGAAACTCTCGGGCCGTTCGATACCTCAAGAACTATCAGACACCCGAATCAAGCCCGCCCGAAAATCTGAGCCCGATCCGAGCCCGACCCGAACCCGACCCGAACCCGACCCGAGCCCAACTCGAGCCCGACGCTGTCCGCACACCCCTACCGGGCACCGGTGACCGCGGTGACAAACAACGAGCCAACTGCATCGCAATCAACGAGCGAAATTAATTAAGGACGTAAAATTTGACCGATGTTAAATCGATTGTGATACGGTAATGCATAGTTTATGCGTTGATAGTCTGTTAGGAACAGTTGGCAAAATTCACGCAATATTCATTAATAAATTGCGGTCTATGATTACGGGGGCTGACTATGTTCGTTAGTTTACGAAGGTATTTCCGTAATTACAACAAGACTATTATTATTACTATTATTATTATTATTATTATTATCGTTACTGCACGGCTCGTGTACACGTACTAACCGTAATTTCTGTAATTTATTGCTCAATTTGGTATCTCCGATTGCACGCACCGGCCCAAGCAGAATTTGTATGCAACGGCCTTAAAGGTTTCAATCGTGTACTCTGTGGATTCAATTGAATCTGCTCGATATCGTATCAACTTTTAACGAATTTTTGGTTCCTAGCAAAACGTCTCGCGTGACGACCCAAATGAAAATATAAATCATTTTTACCGCGGTACGCTCTTTAAATTGGTTAAAAGTTACGGATATTGAAAAATTTCGATTAGCGACCATTCTATCTGACAATATTTAATTATCGAAATTTATTTAATTGATTTTAATCGAGTTCTTAATCAAACAGGAATTCATTAATGACGAAATTCTTGTCGAATCGTGGCGTCACTAACCCTTTGAGGATGAATCGCATGGATATATTCAGACCGGTTATGCAATTTCGAAAGCTGCAAACAGATCATTATTTACATAACAATATACTATTATATGTGTGGCTCTGATACATGATCTACTTTGTCGAAGAGAATATTTTTAGTATATTATAGTATCCCTCGCGTCTACAAAGTATTATCCCTGGTGCATTGTTCAAGAAATTATTTATATGAGCTTTACTGAATTAAATTAGGTCGTAGATATTACTCGCAAGGGAAGTTATCGAACCCGTAAATTAAACAAATTATAAAACTTCGTACAGAAGTAGAACAAGTCTAAAACAAACCCTATTTTCTTCGTGATACTTTTCGCATTATAGGATTGAAATCCGTTCTTGAAAAAGTTTCAATATTATTCGTGAAATATCCGAATAACAACGAATGGTATTGTCACCATAAACAGAATTAGATCTGGCCATTATAGCTTTAAGTTCTCTCTAGCTAAAATCAATGTGGTAAATAACACTGGTTGCTCATGTGGACAAGAGGCACAAGATATTTATTAATAATGTCTTATGGCAATATTCTATATATGATACTCACAGATTGATAATACAAAACCTGAGATTACGAGGTGTTTTTACAAACACTATATGTAAGATCTTATGTTCCTTCCTGAAAGATTGTGAACCATGTGTACAACTAATTTAATGATGATTTCGGCGCAACCGTTTCGTTCACTTAATAATCACTTAATTAAATGATCGAAACGGCTGTGCCTACAGCATTATTAAATTAAATATCTAACTTTTACAATCGATAATCGGGATTATTTGGTGTATATAACGTCACTAATGTCCAGTAGCAGTAAATCGTTTCGACTTTTGCATTGAACGACTAGAATGCTCTAGCCGGAAACAATTTCAAGTCAACTCCCAACCAGAGTTGTGCAGAATTACAATTGAATTACTCCAGAATTATAATTACAAAGTAATTGAATTAAATTGTAATTCAATTATGTTGTAATTTATAATTCAGATCTTTAGTCAATTAAATTACAATGTAATTCGCAATTGCAATAGAGTACAATTATAAAATACATTATTTCCAATTATTCAAATTGCAAGTTTCAAATTGCATTTCAATTATATTGTATTTAAATTACATTATATTTCAATTACATTGTGTTTCAATTATATTGTATTTCAATTACAAATCTGATTGAATTACGTTGTATTTGAATTATATAGTAACTCATTTACGACGTAATTGAATTACTATTAATTGAAATACAATGTAATTCAACTACGTAATTGAATTACAATGTAATTGAATTAGCACAACTCTGCTCCCAACCAAATATGTTAGTGCTGTATTCGAAAATGTTCATTATATTGTCCCCATCTTAATTTATAAATTACCTTTGTAATTTTGGCATGCACAGCCATGTGTTTTTGCTGAGATTCGTTATTCATTGACTTAAATTTTACAATTTCAATTTGTTTTATTTTAAGCGCAAGGCATTTTATAGATTTTTTTATGTTGGCCAAGCTTAGAGTGCCTAGTAAAAAAGTATGTTAGCGTGAGTACGCGAGCGTTGAGCATCGTAAGAGCATTCTCATATATGTTAGGGTACGTCTGGATGGCACGGCGTCTAATCCTCCGTTAACATGGCGATTCTATGTATCCGTAATGAGCTCGCATTAAGACGTTGCACACGTTTCACTGCAGGAACGCTCTTTGTCAGCCACAGGCATCCCACGATCATATCAGCGAAATGCAAGCAGCTGCGAATGCACACGGTGTCCTGGCGCAACTAGGCTACCTTACAGGCATACACCAGTAAACGATACAACTGCTGAACATGTGCTTTACGCATCACCGTGGCATAATTACTTTCCTTCATTCATCTCTGACTCTGTGATCCTTTTTTCTTTCTCCAGTTGTTCCAATTACTTGCTCGTATCACTGTAAAACTTAAACATTTTATACACAGTTTGGTAGACACGATAATACCATGTAACTGTCGTTCAAACTTTTTTTTATCTTGAGATATTTCAGGAAAAAGAATATTTAAATATTTTCCAGTGCTGATTTCACCCCTTTAAGAAGTACCACACTGAAAATTGGGTGCATTAGGATTGTATCAGACACAATAATATACCATGCAACTTTTTCGTTTAAACTTTTTTAAATACCATTTGTTGTTGTTTTTTTATTTATGTAGGGTTGGGACTGGGCAACGGTTTAATTCGGTTTATCAATTGTTTAAAATAAATTTAATAACGAATATCAAGAGGTTGAATATACGCGTACAATAGATGCCAACCACACAGTTCGATCGTCAGTGAAAAACTATCGTTTTGTTTGTTGTGCTGCTATGTTCTATCCTACGTTCCTATTTCGTAATTTTTTTTCAATACAACCCTTTTAATACGTTGAGTGCCATGCGGTTTTATAGCGACATCCCCGTCAGGCCGCGCGCGCAGTTATCGTAAGTACTACGACAGTACGTCAGTCCCCGGTGACTGACGTGGCACTCAACGTGTTAAGGTGTAAAATTTCAAACTTTGTTGATTATTCCTTTGAGTGTTTGTTATGGTGGATCTACGTACCCCATTTCAAGCTTGTCAATGGGAAGTACCCAATGTCAATGGGAAGTACCCAAAGGTTTTGAAAAGTTAACGATTTTTGAGGTCCTATATCTCAGAATCTACTAATGTTGGAAGATTAATGTTTTTTTCAATATTGAGACATGATACCATTTAACGAGTGTACGAAATTACATCTTTCCATCCGCCTCCAGTTCCGAGTTACAAGCCTCTCAATAACGGCTAAGTTGTTTCGTGTAAAAGGAGGTAGTGTGAGAACTTGGCTGGTGCACTACCGTGCACCTAGATACGTTCAAGACTGGAAAGCGGATCTTTATGCAAATTTGATGTTTCGTGCATCAATTGTAAGGAGCTCGATGAAAATTTCAGTTTTCCATTAATAATCTTAGTATGCTGAAAATAATTCTTTTCGAAAAGCTTCTTTCAGTCCTCCCAGTGTTTTAAATTTCTTGTACTCGTTCCTGACAATGTAGTTTTAAAATGGCAATGTCAAAAAATTGAATGAACTTATCTGCACATTGTTATAATTGCTAGAGTAAGTTTCTGTTACGATTTAGTGGATCATACAATGAAATTACAAATTACTAATTTGAACATGTTCCATTATACAAACGACAAGATTGATTTTGACTGTAAATCATGTGGTCACTAATGACCTAGCTGTTAATGCGACCACATTAAAATAAACAATAAATAAATAAATAAAATTGATTTTATTTAGACTTTGCTTGGATTTCTTACGAAATCATTTTTATCGCTTCAATAATTGTAAAATAAAGAATCTGAAACAGCAATGCTCTTTGAATATTCGAGTAGATAATGTACGAGTTATTCTAATATTGTCACGTGAATCAGTGAACCCGTTGCAACCATAATATTTTCAAAGGTGATTCGGACAGCACTTGCGATTTGCTCGCTAGAACCTTGGAGTGAACGGCATTTATGAGAACATTTTGAACCGAAGTGTTCGATATGGCGTTTACAACTTTCTGTCATACGGTTTGAATGTTTGTCGGACTTATGCATTCCCCTCGAAACGGTTCACTGAGCGTTTACGAGTGCATAAAACACTGGAATATTTCGCGTACTATGGAGATTTCCTTAATGGGGCGTCGTTAAAACTTCCGAAGTTCCCGTCGAATTTTACGCGGCATGATCAAAGCGTGCACTTTCAAAGAACTTGAACGCTCAAGGTGGAAACCGATAGGTCGAAGTCGACCAACAAAGACGTCTGGCAAAGACGGAAACGCGAACGCAAACAAAGACCAAAGTACTTCACATAATTACCGACAAGACTCTTTTTTCTCATTTACAGTAGCCAGTGAGATCAAAGGTCGAACACCACATGTTGGATGAAGTAAATTATTATATTGGATGAAGTAAATTAATATATTGGATGAAGTAAATTAATATATTGGATAAAGTCAATACGCTCGGTAGTAAAGAATAAAAAATAGAAAATAAAAAGATACATAACAAAACTTTTTAAAAACCACACTTATATTAGAATGCACTAAAAATATTATTTTCTCCTTTTTAGTGCATTCTAATATAAGCTTGGTTTTTTAAAAAGTTTTTGTTATATATTTTTGTGTAGTAGTTGAGAAAATCAAACTCGAAGACGTCTTGCGCGTCAGCAGTAATAATAATGTGGTTCTAACTTGCCTTGCAGAACTCTGTAGACTCTCTGGAATGAGACTACATAGTTTAGTATTGCATTATTAGCACGGAAATATGTTTGCATTCAGCTTAAGTGCCATCCGAAATGATTATGGAATTTGTCTGGCAATGTTATTAAGCAGCTCGACTTTGGTTTGCCATACGAGGAAAGGATCGTAGTTGCCTTGGAGAAGAGGAAATATAAAACTGTAATAAAAACGTAGAACTTTAACGTACCACGGCCGGTCAAATGACCGGTCTTAGATTTTTAATTTTATAATTATTGAAACTATAACGTTGCTTACATGGAAAATGATTCGATGAATTTCTTTATCCAAGCACATATTGCAATAAAAATTGCACGAAATCTAAATGAATAGAGCCTTGTCAATTTTATCAGGTAAAATATTTTAATCGCTTTCAGTGCTCGGTATGTGTTTAGTGTTAAGATTGGTTAAGACTATAGTTTCCGCGAGATTACGCGAGGAAATGAGGACGATGCGCAGTGGAAACAATGTTCGCAATTTCTTGAGAAAATTTTGAGATCCTCCGTACAGTTTTCTAGACAGAAATTTAGAATTGTATTTAATGAAAGAAACATGTCGCAGTTTATCTCTCTTATAAGGTTAAGAGAAAGGAACGACGCTTCGTGTAAAGAAACAGAAAAGAACATTGACGAGAAGCTTCTTCTTGAACAAAAAAGTTTGACACCACTGAAACGGGTGCAGCCACATAAGTGCGAGGTCAAAAGTGAAGTAATAACGCTAACAGAATTATAAAATCAATCTTTGTCGTATAAACATTTTATCATAACAGCCAACAACAATTTTGGATAATGAGAACGAAGAAGTATCAGATCTTAAATGGCATTTTCGAAGTAAAATGTAAAAGAACCTTTGTATTAATAAACATTCGTGATATGTCTATTCTGATTTTTATAAAATGGTTTAAATATATTGTATTTAATATATATTAAATATTTTTTCCAAAAACGATACATGCATATACACAGTCACATTAATTGCCGAGTTGAAGATCTTAATTCGAAAAAAGAATTCAAATTACGATAAAATAATGTGAAGGAAAAACAAAGCTCCATTGATTTCATTTCGAAGTCAATAAAATGTAATGAAACTTTCTGTAAATAATTACCAGCACCGTTTCGAGTTAATTTACAAAAATAAATTGTCGAGGACTTATCGATCCCGAGGTAAACTCGATGAAATACAGCTTCTGTTCGAGAATTCCTTAATGAAAACGTATATCACGCGAGTGTATTGGACAATAGAGCAGAAGTTTCGAGTAGACCGGGAATTCCTTAGCCCGCGGGACTTCATTCTCTGTAGGTGTAGTGAAAAAAGCTTCGATCGAGTTTTCGAGAAACAGTAATCAATGAACCGCATAGCTGTTCCGGAGATCCGACGGAGAGAGTTCACTTTGAGAACTTTCGTTTCACCGTTACGAGGCGCGCGCGAGCGCGGACCCGACGGAGTTGCGAAAACGGACGAATGTTGTTACAGCCCCTTTGATTCAATTAGACGAAATGCCGGAGTTATTTCGAAAGCGAAAGTTTTGATGCACTTGGTCGCGAATTCGCTCCGAAGCTGCGACTGCGAGTTGCATTAATCAATTCGTAATTGTTCTCTGATGGGCATTCTCGTCTCCTCGCGGCCCTCCTCTACCTCATTCCCTCTCCCTCCCTCTCTCTCTCTTTCTCGGTACATGAATTATTAAAATGATTTTTCTCTCGCTCCGTCCCGCTTGTTTTAATACTTAATCTCCGCTGTTAACTCGACTTAAAACCCCGCAAAATATTTACGCAATTGCGGAACTTTGATTACAATTTTTTAGTTCCGCCAATTGTCGCTTGTTGTCGTTTAAATTCTGACAGAAATTTACTCATCAGTCGTTGATTAAATTTTTTCCCAACATTGCATTCCACGATAAAGGTGAAGTTTGTTTCTCGATCGGAATGTAAATACGAATTTATGATTTCGGCCCAAGGTTCGTCAATTTTACACTAAGCAGTAAATGTGCAACTATTTATAAATGTATCTTGACGTTTCGATCCCTATGTGGATCATTTTCATAAAGAACATGTATTGCGTCTAAAATTAATGTAAAAGAATTATAATATGGCAAATAAATTTAAAACACAGCCAGGTCGATCAAAAGAATCAACAAAATCAATGTACAATACTTACTGCGTAACAAAAAGAAAATAAGGATATTATTACTTGGATATTATTATTTACCTTTGTAATTTTGGCATGCACAGCCATGTGCTTTTATTGGGATTCATTATTCATTTACTTAATTTTTACAATTTCAATTTGCTTTATTTTAAGCGCAAGGCATTTTATAGATTTTTTTTAGTGCAACTATTTATAAATATATATTTATAATATATATTTATAAATTATCAGAAATACTGTTTGTCTATATGTACGACACTTCACACTCTTATACTTTTGGGGTTAGCACATGGTTTCAGTTACATATTTGCCACCATGGATTGAACATTGCCTTCCTGAATTTCTTAGTGTTAGTTTATATGTTTTTTATTTGTGAATATGTAGAAATTTTGGAATCATTCAAATCAACGCTCACAAGATATATCACAAATGGAAGCATTAAGATACTTTCGAATCTATAAAACATAGTAATCTCTGATAATATGATATACTTTTTCAAATTATCTAAAGTGTATACGAGAATGCAAGTAAATTTGAACACTTCTTTGTACATCTTTTTGTAATTAATAACCTTGTCCACATTATTCAATAAAGATCTTTTTTTCCTGCAGCAAATATGTTAAAATAAACGTTATAAAACATAAAAATAGAATACAAGGTGTATATTAATTTATAACAAAGTAAATATTCAATAGGGACACAAGCAACAAATAAAACATACAATCTCTACTAATATTTATACGATGTAATAATATCCTTATTTTCTTTTTGTTACGTAGTAAGTAAGTACATTGATTTTGTTGATTCTTTGCCATATTATAATTCTTTTACATTATTTTTAGACGCAATACATGTTCTTTACGAAAATGATCCACATAGGGATCGAAACGTCAAGATATATTTATAAATAATTGCAAATTAGCTGCTTTGTGTAAAATTATATATTCGTATTGGATTCCACACCTACTTTCGCTGTGAATGCATCGAACTCGCAACCTAACTGTCGCAAACGATAAAACATGTTTAGATATCATTTGCACGCGGGTCGTCAAAACAACCTGATGTTTCTAAAACCGACACAGTCGAAAGTCTAAACTTTGTCCAACATTTCAGTGTGCACTTCGCCTGCAACGCTCGAATATGAACGGTAGAGAGAAACGGATAACGAATGCTCGAGTAATAGAGGCGTATGTCAGTAAAAGTATTCAATTGGTCGATCGTATTAATCACGAATGTTTAATTTCCTTTTCACCAGGGTCGCGAACCGAAGGTCTGTAACCGGCGCTGAAGCATCGATTACACCCTGAACCGAGTAGCCATTGTCGATATGACTACAGCTATCCCGTTGATTTATGGACACCCTATTGACAGCTAATGGAGGTTTTCTAGTGTGCGAAAACGTCGTCATTTATTTTCTCGACACTTCCAATTTTATCTGTTTCAATACCTGTGTCTTAGCTTTAAAAAATAGTTTGTTCTTACTGGACATGTGCATATAACCCCTTAAAAGTAGATCAAAGTGCGGAACTCCAATCTTCTGGTGAAGTTAGAAGTATTAGTTTGCCAGGTGATGTGGAAACATATAAAGATAAACTATTAGATGATTGCATAAATTTTTGCCCGATTTTCATACATGTCGCAAACTGCACGACGAAGTTTAAAAAAGAATTATATAGTTTCACCATTCTTTTCTGTAATATAATTGATTGATAAATCTGTATTCTTTAAGATTTAACCGTTGAATTTATTTTAAAGTCAAACACGAACTTATACAATCATCTGATATATATCGTCTGAATATAATCGTCTGAATATAATCGTCTGAATATAATCGTCTGAATATAATCTTCTGAATATAATCTTCTGAATATAATCGTCTGAATATAAACGTCTGAATATAAACGTCTAAATATAATCATCTGATATAATCATCTGTATATCCAATAAATTTTCTTGAAAGAATCCAGGTTAACCATTAGCACGGTAAATTTTTCGTGGCCAGACATTTCACATCTGAAAGTCGGAACATCTGTAAAACATCATAGCGGATAATAGCGACTCCATAAACTCGCAAAGGAAAGCTTACGACCAGGGATCTGTGAAAAGTACCATAACCCCAGAGAATTGACACCTAGCCCAGTGCAGCGCGAAGCGTTCTCATACTAAAGTAGCTGGCCTTTTAGTCCAGTGCTGAAAATTTATGAAACGTTGGAGATGATTCTGGTATCCTTTTGATATTCTAAATCCCCGACGTTCGTTGTAACATCGGCCAGAAACGTTTGTAAATGTACGCGCAAGGATAGGTTCCATTCGTCTGAAGGGAAAAAGTGTTTGAAAACTGTTGGACAATAGTGTAGTTAATCATAAATGTCGCAAACATTACCTAGCTCGTGGACAGTGGAGGAGCAATATATCAAAGCATGTAGCAGAAAATATCATTCCGGCCCACCATCGGGAATGAAAAATGAATTTTAATCAAACGTATTAGGCTCACTCATAAATAACCTAATCCCTATCCTTTTTTTAAATTCATATCAGCTAGAAAGTACTAGTCGGACGTAATTTTGCGAACGAATCGTCTAATAGAAATTAGTTTATATCCAGAAGTCAAAACAAAGTAATTTTGCAATTTATTAAATGTTCCTCGACGATTCGATCCAAGCATGGATCATCTTCAAGAGAAATTTTGTGTAAAGATAGGATGTTTTTCATTAACCACTAGGTCAGGTCGTGTTTCCAGCAGATCAAAGAGATTTTTAGCGAACAGGGAGTGTTTCGTTAATCTATTAGTAGAAATAGTATTCAGATCTGTATTGTTTTTAAACAATATTTTGTTTGGGGTTAAGGCTGTATAAGAGTAACATTTGAGTAAATATTTTTAACTAGGAAATTCGCTCTATCCCAAAAGTAATTTTCATTTATTGTTTGTAAACAATATTTTGTTTGGGGTTAAGGCTATATAAGAGCAACATTTGAATAAATATTTTTTAGCTAGGAAATTCGCTCTATCCCGAAAGGAATTTTTATAGATACAAATATTTCGCGGAACACCGGTTACAAAGCAGTGCTGTAAACAGTATAATGCAATGTGCAATCGAACGAAGATTTTATGTTAGAACTTTCAGTCCCAGCTCTGCATATTCGAAAAGGCTTCCACTCAATTTCCTGTGCAATTGACTTGCGATCGGCTGGACTCATTTCGGATTCCTCGGTGATCAACGTTTACTACCTTGTCCGGAGTTCATGCGATGGTGGATTCCTTTCGTACGTGATGCACTCTCACGGGGGAGAAAAAAAACGAGAAACCCCAATGGGGTTATCCGACGGAAGATAGCGTCCGTCGGTTGACTGTCGGAAGTTAATCGAGAACCGGCCGGTGTAAGTGGCACGAAAGATCATTAAAGGGCTTTCCCCTTATTGCTTCCCATGCAGGAGATCATCCTTCGCAAGCGGTCGCCGTCTTAGCGACACCGTTCCACTGTGCTCTTAATGGAACCACTCTGCTTGTTTAAATACGTTTCACAGAGGTTCGATGTCTCTGCCTTTCTCGGAACCATCAGATTGTGCCTGGGAGATGATCATACCCTTCACGAGATAAAACTTCATCTATTTGCTGATTCTCGTGTGGCCCTCGGAAATAGTTACACGAAAGATCCCGGGACTCTTCTATCATTTTTATTATTTATTTATGGTTTATTTTATTGTGGTCACGTTAACAGCTAGATCATTAAAGACCAGAAGCAGAGGATAATAGTATTTTAAATAGTAAGTAAGTAATCCTATTTATTTTAAAGTATGTGTACAATTTATAAAATAAAATATTTCATTTGATGCAGCAATTTTTGAAAATAAATTAATTTATTTGAGGCAATAATTTTTGAAAATAGCATTTGAAAATAGTATTTTATTTTAAGAATATTGAAAATATTTGGACTTTT
This sequence comes from Lasioglossum vierecki, assembly GCA_028455595.1. Lineage (NCBI taxonomy): Eukaryota > Metazoa > Arthropoda > Insecta > Hymenoptera > Halictidae > Lasioglossum > Lasioglossum vierecki. The sequence goes on along the minus strand of CM052339.1, from coordinate 10,566,685 downwards.
TCTTTATTTTTATTTTTATTTTACATACTATTGCTGAAAATAATGGTTCACATTCAATAAGATAAACTGTATGTTTATCAAAAGACCTCAGTAGGCACAAAAAAATACAATATTCTATTTTGTGTTTCAGATTATTAAACTAGAAATATCTTATTTTATAGTTCCCATTGTTGATATAGAAATATTTGATTTTGTGGTCCCGATTGTTAAAATAGAAATATTTGAGTTTCGAAATTGTATATCTTATTTAAAATACTATTTTCTTTAAGCAAATTAAAGTCTGAAATATTTGTTTCGTCAAATAATGTCCACCTCTGTTAACGACCACATGGCTTGCAATCGAATGTATCTTACATGTTATTCATAATGTATACTTATGGAGAGGGACACGATTATTGATTACAATGTGATGGGGAACAGCTCATTTATAATTTATAACAGTTTATATATGTCGACAGATTTAAAAAAGAGGAGAACGTTTTCAGTATTGTCGTCGTCTAGATTTGTCTTGAGGTCATTTTCGATGAATCTATCATTCTTGGTGTACACTAGGATGGCTCTTATTAATGGCTCTTAATAATCTGTGTAAAGTTTAAGCTCAATCGGATAAGGGAAAACGTGCCTCGAAACGATTAAATGTTACAATAATTAGTTTAATGATCATAAAATTGTTTTCCTCGAATATCTTTGAATAAACAAAACTCGTAGATCTATGCAGATTGCGTCATTGGATGGATTTGACGATTTCGTGGCAGTCACGGATGGATCTTTTTGGACTAAATGAAAAAGTATATCGCTAGCTTCGACACTTTATGTATTCTCATAATGTAACTCATGGCTAAGTAATAAATATTGATGATGAGAAATATTGAAATTTAAATATCTTTTGCACAGTCTGAACAGCCTCGTGACCCGGAAGATTCGCCGCGATTCAGATGCGAAAGGAGAGCAGAAAAATCGCGTTGTCCGCCACAAGCGTAGCATCGGTGTCGAAAATAAGAATATTCGTTATTACGAAAGGGATCCTGGCCACCGTCCAGTCGGTTCTTCCGAAGGACATCGTGCGATGCATAATCAAATTGAATATAATATGCACTCCATTCCTGCGAATGCACTAGAGCGCAGCATATGTGCCCTACGCTCATAAAACCTTATTTATCGCTGCTTCCGAATCGTAAATAAGACTGTTACGACTGGACTGCGGAACTTCGTGCATTTTGTAGATTGTAAAATGCGCAAACGTTCAAAATATAAATAGACAATGTGTGTTCCTATAATTCTATTTATTTTTACAGCTAACTTTTAACATATGTAATGTATTTATTTGTGTTTGTTGATTATCGATCGTAGGGTAGTTTATAACAAGAAGTATAGATGATATCGCCGTGTCTTTTAAAAATTTACAGACCCAGTTGTTTCCTCTTTCTTGAAAAGAGTCCATATTGGGATCGAAACGTTGAAAGTTTATCCAAACTAGCACGATTACTTTAATTTAATTCTGTAATGTATTTAATTTCGAATTATTTTAATGACATTTGTTCCCTTGTTCGTTGATATTCAAATTTCGTAAATAGTAGTTTGATGGACAAGTTTTCGACTCTAAACTCTAATCGTCTAAGACCGTGGACTGTATCCGCTCTAATAATTCGACTAATTGTTCAAACGTCACGTGACAATTAATTTTAATACTCTTCTAGAATCGTTACATTTTTCAAATGAGTACAAAATAAAATAGAATACAATGTACACGCGCGCAATATCGGCGGATGTGTACAGTGCGAAAGGTTTAATTTCCTCTTATGGGTATATTTAACGCTATCACGATGCAACTGAATCATGTATGCGTCATATGATGTTTGAATAACGCGGGGCATACAACATGTAGCATTTAATCGCGATAGATGGTGGAAGGTACTTGAGCTTCGTGGCTTACGCTCGGCAGCACCTATCTGCGTATAGCGATCTAATAATAACAGCTAGAGCTTCATCTCTATCAAATTTATTCAATGCATTCAAAATGATGCTATCGAGGGCACCGCACAATTGCAGCATTTAGATCGCAATTTCATTTGAAAATTATTTAATGCACCGGCCTGATCAAGTTTCAATTACAAGTACAGTATCCCGTGCACCACCGATGGCTTTACACATTTACAATGAATATGTCACCTGTGATTAACACCACTGACCAAAATCATAGGACACGTCCAAAAATTACAGGGATTACCGGCGCCCGATTGTGCTTATGTTCAACAGAATTACGTGTGAAACCAGTTATTTGTAACCATTAGGCGATGATAAACTTTCATGGTTTCTAATCATTTCTTTTTAATAAACTTCTACCTTTGTATTCGTGATGTTTTTCTCAATGGAATGACTCAAAATGTAATATTAAAGAGAGTATCCTGAAATTTTAATATTAAATAGAGTACCTTTCAATTTAATATTAAACAGA
>CM052339.1:10537718-10553836 GCA_028455595.1 Lasioglossum vierecki | reverse complement strand
TTATATTATATTATTTATTATTTATATTATATTATATTATTTATTATATATATTATTTATTTATTCATTTATTATTGCTTTGAATCTCCAGTGGTTCGTTTTGCAAGTACAGTATTGTTACATATTTAGTTTCAATTATATCTTGTTCTTTTGTAGAAATTTTAGTTACTGCGATTTTAATTTACAACAAAACTGTAAAATCTTGAATATTCAGAAATTTGGGTCGTTGCAAATTTAAGTTGTCGAGGATCATTTAAAAATTCTATCTGTTCTAATTCTAATGCCAAGACGAATTGTATTATTAGTGAAATTGTGTTCTAAATAATTTAAGATATTTTAAATGTGTAATTAGCAGGTTAATGAAAAATTTCAAATACTTCTTCGTACATATTATTATATAAAAATATTAAAAATATTCTTATTCAGTTTCATACATATTATTTATTTATTCATTTATTATTGTATTTATTCATTTAATATTGTTACATATTTAGTTTCTATTATATCTTGTATTTTAATTTACGACAAAACTGTAAAATCTTGAATATTCAGAAATTTGTGTCGTTGCAAATTTAAGTTGTCGAGGATCATTTAAAAATTCTATCTGTTCTAATTCGAATGCCAAGACGAATTGTATTATTAGTGAAATTGTGTTCTAAATACTTTAAGATATTTTAAATGTGTAATTAGCAGGTTAATGAAAATTTTCAGATACTTCTTGCCCGTCGTTTTCTCTTTCGTTTATGGGTTTACGCTGCTATATCATCGTCATGAAGTAGTAGTTTGCCAATTAAGGAACTCCTATTAGCCAGTTCGCTGGAGTTCGAAAACTCCATTTATTAATTACCGATATCGTAGAATTGGTAAATAGCGAAGGTGGTAGTTTATTATTTCGTATTTCAGGTCTTGAAAGACATGAAAGGCATCGACGCATTGGCTCCGTTTTTGAACGAGTACACCAGGCTGTTTGAGTCTCTATATAAAGCGCATCGAGTCGAAAAGGAGCTATTGGAAAAATGTACATCACTGGAGGTACAATTAATTGTATACTTCAATGAATTTCTATATTGCTGATGGCTTTTTACCCGTATGTTATCGGTCAACATTCTTTTTCGAAAAAAGTAAATCAACGTACTTTGTTAATTCTGATTTTTTTCAACAAGAATTACCGAGTTCTCTTTTTTACGTATCTCAAAAGCACAAAATAATAATTCCATGAAAAGTGAAACATGAGAAAAGTTAATATTAACAAGTTCCTTTATATCTGTAAAACTCTTTAACCATTGTAAACAGTTAAATTCAGGAAAAAGATTTTTATGGAAAGTTTAATTGGACGACAAAATTTCAGAAAAGAATCATTTCATTAAATAATCGAATGTATGATTCTTATAATTAAATGTAAGATAGTAGGATTAATTGCCAAATATAAGAGCTGGTGCTCATAAATTTATTAATTTTTCCGATTGCAGTAGTTTGAAAATAATGCAGTAGCGATTCCAATTTGTATCATTTCGCAATTGATCTACGTGTTGAATAAATTTTCTCAATCTGTAAAAGCAAATCAATTTTATAAAAAGCTAAACTCACCGTTTCTTATAATTGTTTACGGACTTCCAGCTGGAGGACAATTGCGTGCTCTGCGGTGGTAAAATAATTCACAATTATTGTAGGAAATTGTGATTTCAGGTTCAAGTAGAGGAGAACGCGCACGTAGTGGAAGAGTTAACGCAAACGATTGCAAACAACAACGAGGAGATCGAGAAGCTGAAACTGGAAGTGGTGAACGCGATAAAGCGGGCCGATGCAGCTCACACGCGCGAACTGAACGCGCAGGAGGTGATAGAGAATATGCGGCTGAACATCGCACAACTGAATCACGAAATCGAGCAAACTACCAGGCAGCTCGCCGCCCATGAAGAGTGAGTTTACCCGTGAATCTGCAATGTCAAGATTTTTAGGCAGTTTCATGTCTGACGCAAATTTTTAGATCACTTTTAATAGCATTTCAGTTCTAAGGCTAATTTTTGATCATTTTGAATACCGTTTCAAATCTAACACAATTATTGGATCACTTTGAATAACGTATCTAGTCTAACACAATTTTTGGATCATTCTTAATTGGATCATTTTCAATATCCTTTCAAGTCTAACCAAGTTTTTGGATCATTTTGAATACCGTATCAAGTCTAACGAAATTTTTGGATCATTTTGAATACCGTTTCAAGTGTAACACTATCTTTAGATCATTTTGAATACCATATCCAGCCTAACACAATTTTTGGATCATTCTTAATTGGATCATTTTCAATATCGTATGAAGTGTAACGCAAATTTTGAATAATTTTGAATACCATTTCAATTCTAAGGCAATTTTTTGATCATTTTGAATACCGTTTCAATCGAACGCAATCTTTGGATCATTTTAAATACCGTTTCAAGTCTAACGCAATCTTTGGATCATTTTAAATACTGTTCCAAGTGTAACGCAATCTTTGTATCATTCTGAACTGGATCATTTTGAATACCGTTTCAAGTCTAACGCAATCTTTGGATCATTTTAAATACCGTTCCAAGTGTAACGCAGTCTTTGTATCATTCTGAACTGGATCATTTTGAATACCGTATCAATTCTACTGCAATTTATGGATCATCTTGAATACCGTATCTAGTCTAACGCAATCTTTGGATCATTTTAAATACCGTTCCAAGTGTAACGCAATCTTTGTATCATTCTGAACTGGATCATTTTGAATACCGTATCTATTCTACTGCAATTTATGGATCATCTTGGATACCGTATCTAGTCTTACGCAATCTTTGGATCAGTTTAAATACCGTTCCAAGTGCAACGCAATCTTTGTATCATTCTGAACTGGATCATTTTAAATACCGTATCAAGTCTAACGCAATTTTTGGATCATTCTGAATACCGTTTCAAGTCTTACGCAATTTTTGGATCATTTTGAATACCGTTTCAAGTGTAACGCAATCTTTAGATCATTTTAAATACCGTTCCAAGTATAACGCAATCTTTGTATCATTCTGAATGAGTCATTTTGAGTACCGTATCAAGTCTAACGCAATCTTTGGATCATTTTGAATACCGTATCCAATCTAACGCAATTTTTGGATCATTTTGAATACAGTATCAAGTCTAAGGAAATTTTTAGATCATTTTGAATACCATTTTAATTCTAAGTTTAACGCAATCTTTGGATCATTTTGAATACCGTTTCTATTCTAACGCAATTTTTAAATCATTTTGAATAGCATCAAGTTTTATTAGTCTGCGAATTTTATGCACTTACAACAGCAATTGTTGTTGATTTGAAAATATTATTGTATTATTTTTCACTTATTCGAAAAAAAAAATTTCTATGAAAATCTGCAGTCCACTTATAAGGAACATTACCCAACTATTAATGAATCGTGCAATGATTATAATTGTCTAAATAATTGTCTATAATAGTCGAGTAGTTGGTTCCGAGAGTCCAGTGCCAGGAAGAAAATGGTTTCCTTCTTCCTCGTTTTAATCGAGTATCCTGCAATGAATAGGTGAGACATTTACGGATTAGAGAGACCCAGTCGCCTTTAGCAAACGCGGCGGATCAAACGCTCCAAGGATCCTGTTAGAAATCCTTCAAAGCCACAATTCCCTATCGCTTAGCTGGAGCACCGTGTGTCTGCGGTGTGTTTTCGAGCCGTTCGCGGGATTTAATTTCCATCGAAAGCGTTCCCTATCTGCGGATTAATTCGATTCTACGTTATCGGCGGTTAGGTGTCCGCCGGACGTGTGCATGCATGCATGCTTGCTTACCAAGTATGCAAATCAAATTCAGGCAGCCTTGAATAATATGCAGAACGTTTTTATAAATTCCTGTTTGAATATTTAACGATAAACAGAGATCATCCCTCAGAGACTTCTTAACCTTTACTTGCATGGGCTCGTGGTAACTTCCAGTCAATAAATGTTAACAGGGATCTAACTAATGTAAGTAGATAATTAATTACAACTAAAATAATTGTCTTATTTAAGTTGCAACATGATTATCAGATTGCAAATGTTAATTTTCCACTTTTGTAGACAAATTTAAAAAATGTGGCACCAGATAAAATCCTATTTTCATAGGTGATAGTATTTAGAGATAGAAAATAAATAAAAACCGTAATAGATTCTGTTGACTTTGATACCCCAGCATTTTAAATGGATAATTAATTAGAACAAGAATAGTTGTCCTACTTGAGTTGAAACATTATTATCAGATTACAAATGTTTTTTTAATTTTCCAGTTTTGTAGACAAATTTCAGAAATATGGGTCTAGATAAAATCTTATTTTCATCGGTGATAGCATTTGTAGATAGAAAATAAATAAAAACCGTAATAGATTCTGTTGACTTTGATACCCAAGAATTTTAAATGGATAATTAATTAGAACTAGAATAGTTGTCTTACTTGAGTTGAAACATTATTATCAGATTACAAATGTTTTTGTAATTTTCCAGTTTTGTAGACAAATTTCAAAAATATGGGTCTAGATAAAATCCTATTTTCATAGGTGATAGTATTTGTCGATAGAAAATAAATAAAAACCGTATTAGAGTCTGTTGACTTTGATACTCCAGAATTTAAAATGGATAATTAATTAGAACTAGAATAGTTGTCTTACTTGAGTTGAAACATTATTATCAGATTACAAATGTTTTTGTAATTTTCCAGTTTTGTAGACAAATTTCAAGAATATGGGTCTAGATAAAATCCTATTTTCATAGGTGATAGTATTTGTCGATAGAAAACAAATAAAAACCGTATTAGAGTCTGTTGACTTTGATACCCCAGCATTTTAAATGGATAATTTATTAGAACAAGAATATTTGTCTTATTTGAATTGAAGCATTATTATCAGATTGCGGATGTTTTTGTAATTTTCCAGTTTTGTAGATAAATTTCAAGAATATGGGTCTAGATAAAATCCTATTTTCATAGGTGATAGTATTTGTAGATAGAAAACAAATAAAAACCGTACTAGATTCTATTGAATTTGACACCCCACCCTTTTTTAAAAATATTTTAAGGCCATTAACGTTTGCACATATCAGTTTCCCAAGTCTTACAATTTATAGGAGCGCGTGTATAAAATGTCGAAAAATAAGAAACAAGTGTGGAAGGGTAATCCGGAGATTTCTGAAGAATATCTCGACGCGCTCGAAATCGTGTGAGTTTGTACACGACGTTTTCCGTTATCAGGGTAAACGACGTCGTCATCGGGACGCCATTCGTGTGTATTCATCGTGATCGCATTGGGGCTACAAGGATGTTCGAGTCTAATCCCCGAAGGAGAGAAGCGTGCCCGATAGAGCGGCGTCTCTGTTCAGTCAACAGACGATCGGCCTGCAATTCCGTTCTAACATGATCGTAGCTTGTGGCATAGTAGCTCATAAAGATGTTGTGCTTCGTTTCCTTCGGTGTTGCAGCGACAGAGGACCGCCGCCAGTGAGTGCCTTCTGCTTTCGTGTATCCCCCTCTCGAAATGGCTAAAATAGGTCGCCAACACACCACTCCTGAACACTTTGTAATCCCACGAATATTAATTTGGATACAATCGAAATGAATAGAACTTCGCGATTCTACTCTAATTTTTCAATTGTGCTCATTCTTTTGTATTATCATTTATTATTATTTTAAAACAATAGAACTGAGTAGATTCACGCCACGATTCTTCACCAATTTTTCAATTTTTATTTTCTGTGTTCAGTCTTTTGTATTATCATTTATTTATTACTTTAAAACAATAGAACTGAGTAGATTCACGCCACGACTCTTCACCAATTTTTCAATTTTTATTTTCTGTGTTCATTCTTTTGTATTATCATTTATTTATTACTTTAAAACAATAGAACTGAATAGAACTCACTCCACGATTCTTCTCCAATTTTTCAATTTTTATTTTCTGTGTTCAGTCTTTTGTATTATCATTTATTTATTACTTTAAAACAATAGAACTGAGTAGATTCACGCCACGACTCTTCACCAATTTTTCAATTTTTATTTTCTGTGTTCATTCTTTTGTATTATCATTTATTTATTACTTTAAAACAATAGAACTGAATAGAACTCACTCCACGATTCTTCTCCAATTTTTCAATTGTTATTTTCTGAGCTGATTCTTTTGTATTATCATTTATTATTACTTTAAAACAATAGAACTGAAGAGAACTCGCCCTACGATCCTTCTACAATTCTTCAATTGTTATTTTCTGTGTTCATTCTTTTGTATTATTATTTATTTATTACTTTAAAACACCCAAGGTTTATGTAGCATATAATTCTTCTTTACAGGGTAGGATTAGAAAACTCATTCTAGGATCTTCAGAAAAAGTTTCAATAGGCAAATTCTTGAACCCTTTGTAATTCCACGAATATTAATTTGGGTTCAATAGAACTGAGTAGATTCACTCCACTATTCTTCTCCAATTCTTCAATTTTTATTTTCTGTGTTCATTCTTTTATATTATCATTTATTTATTATTTTAAAACACGTGAGGTTTATGTAGCATATGATTCTTCTTTAGAGGGAAGGATTTGAAAATTCATGTTAGGATCTTCAGATAAAGTTTCAATAGGCAATAGGCAAATTCTTGAACCCTTTGTAATCCCACGAATATTAATTTGCATTGAATTTGTAAATAGGAATCACTCCACGATTCTTTTCGAGTTTCTCAATTTTAATATTTTGTGAGTAATCTTCTGTATTATCATTTATTTATTACTTCAAACCATACAAGGTTTACACAGTATATAATTCTTTTTTAGGGCGAAGGCTTGGTCCATTTGAAAATTCATTCCAAGATCTTCAGATAAAGTTTTAACCGACAAAATCTTGAAACCTTTTAATCCCGCGATTAATTTCGGTTGACTAGAATTGAATAGAACTCACTCACTGATTCTTCTTTGGAACGAAGGCTTGGTCCATTTGAAAATTCATTCTAGGTTCTTCAGATAAAGTTTGAACAGACAAAATCTTGAACCCTTTGTAATCCCACGAATATTAATTTGCATTGAATTCGTAAATAGGAATCACTCCACGATTCTTCTCGAGTTTCTCAATTTTAATATTTTGTGAGCAATCTTCTGTATTATCATTTATTTATTACTTTAAAGCAAACAAGATTTATACAGTATATAATTCTTTTTTATAGCGAAGGCTTGGTCCATTTGAAAATTCATTCCAAGATCTTCAGATGAAGTTTTCGCATACAAAATCTTGAACCCTTTGTAATCCCACGAATGTTCATTTGGGTTGAATAGAATTGAATAGAATTGAGTAGAACTCACTCCACAATTCTTCTTGAATTTTTCAATTTTAATATTTTGTTTATGTAATACAGTCTTCTGTATTATCATTTATTTAATACTTTTTACCAAACAAGGTTTATATAATATATAATTCTTTTTTAGAGCGAATGCTTGGTCCAATCGAAAATCCATAATAAAATCTTCAGATAAAGTTTTAACAGACAAAATCCTACGATTTCAACTTCTTCACTCAACACATCATCCCTTTTAGGTAGTACCTCGAAATATTACGTCTGACTGTGTTTAAAATCGAAGTGGGCTCTTCCAAGGAAATTTTCTGCATTTTACGTACACTGCTCAGGTCCTCCGAATTGCAAGCATATTAAATATGCACTTTGAATAGGCGCCAATCTTGCGCTTCGGGAAAATCTAAGCACCTTTACACATTCGGTCTGCTCGCGACAGGTCGGACCATTTTTATTCGTAATTCGCAATTCCAGATGTATAAACCACTCGTGCAATAAAAAGAATCTGGGAAAATGAGTTTTCGTTTATTAGTGTAGTAATACTTTCGGTCGAGCTTCGTCAAATTATTATTAATTTATAAAACGACACACATACTTAAATATACTACAATGTACAAGAATATAATTGAGTATAATTGAATATACTTGAACTTACTTGAATATACTTATATATACTTGAATGTACTTGAACGTACTTCAATATACTTGAATATATTTGAATGTACTTCAATATACTTGAATATATTTGAATATACTTGAATATACTTGAATATACTTCAATATTCTTGAATATACTTCAATATTCTTGAATATACTTGAATATATTTGAACATACTTGAATATATTCGAAGATACTTGAAGATACTTGAATATACTTGAATACACTCGAATATAGTAGAATATTCTTGAATGCACTTGAATATACTAGAATATACTAGAATATACTAGATTATACTAGAATATACTAGAATGTACAAGAATATAATTAAATATACTAGAATGTACAAGAATATAATTGAACATACTTGAACATACTTGAATATACTTCAATGTACTTGAATATATTTGAACGTACTTCAATATACTTGAATATATTTGAAGATACTTGAATACACTTGAATATACTAGAATGTACAAGATTATCATCGAATATACTTGAACATACTTGAATATGCTTGAACATACTTGAATATGCTTGAACATACTTGAATATGCTTGAACATACTTGAATATGCTTGATTATGCAAGAATATATAAGATATTTTAACGTGTGCTTACTGTCAAACTTTTGTGAGAAAAATTGATGTGTCAGGTTATCGGAACTGCTTGGAAAAAGATCCAAATGAAAATTTAAGAAAATAAATTTCTCAACATCAGATAGTTGATAATAGGAGAACCAGTTTACTAACAGTGGAAATCATGAAGTGACAACAAATAAGAAGCAGCTTGAGTCTGATATAGAGAGCCGAGAAGCAGCCTTCCATCTCCAAAATTCCACTTCTCTCTCACTTATTTCGAAAATTTGATTTGCGTGTCGTGTTCGCAAAGAGCGGAGACAACCGTGGAATGATTTACTTTGACTCGCGTGAAAGTTTAATAATTCATCGGAATTCGCAGCGCGTCCGCGAGCAAGCAGAAGGAGAACCTGATGAAGGAGAAGGAGAAGCTGATGAGCGAGATGGATACGCTGAGGCAGCGGTTGAAGAACTCGTCCTTGTACACGGTCGATTTGGAGAAGCGAAACAGCGAGTTCGAACAACAGATAAACGAGATGCGCGAGACAATCGATAAGCAGCTCAGCGAGATCTCGGGAGAACGAAGGGGGAAGCTAAGGGCGGAGGACGAGTTGATCCACCTGAAGGAGGAGCTGACCGCAGCGACGAATGATCTGGAGGTAAGGGTTTCATAAATAAGTTACAGCCAGGCTGCAGCTTACAGAGATCACAGCGATGGACGGCGCGGATTAATTCGCCACGCAATCGAGTCAAAAATAACTTCTTCGCCATAGCTTTGAAGTTAGATGCTCCATGAAAACGAAAAATTTAATCACAGCGCTCCATTTCTCACTTTCCAATGATTTAAAAAAAAATTTGTAGAAAAAATCAATATATAATTTTTTTATATGGAAATTCAATATAAATTTAAAATAATATTAAATTTTTGATAAAAAATCAATATATAATTTTTTATATGGAAATTCAATATTAATTTCAAATAATATTAAATTTTTTATAAAAAATCAATATATAATTTTTTGATATGGAACTTCAATATAAATTTCAAATAATATTAAATTTTTGATAAAAAATTAATATATAATTTTTTATATGGAAATTCAATATAAATTTCAAATAATATTAAATTTTATATAAAAAATAAATATATAATTTTTTTTATATGTAAATTCAATATTAATTTTCTATAAAAAATCAATATATAATTTTTTGATATGGAACTTCAATATAAATTTCAAATAATATTAAATTTTCTATAAAAAATCAATATATAATTTTTTGATATGGAACTTCAATATAAATTTCAAATAATATTAAATTTTCTATAAAAAATCAATATATAATTTTTTTATATGGAAATCATTCTGCGGAATTATTGGGAAGCTGGATTCATTGCTGCATAGATTCTAATATTCCCGCTAAAATTGCTCATTGTAATTTTGTAACTTTTATTACAAAAATTATGAATCACTTTCATTGTTACATATTTTTGATATTAGAAATTGTATTCATCCAGGAGGGAGTTGTATTTGAGGATTTTCTTTGTTTCAATTTTTTATTGCAGCGAGCAATTGTTACTCTACTAACATTCTGGAATTGGTATTCAGCAATTTTTAATTGAAAAATGAAGAATTATAAGTAGACGAACAAAATTAATACTGATTGACGTTTTTTAAAATTATATTTGTAAATCAATGTTCTTTAGACAAGAAAATTTGAAATTTTTAATGCAAAATTTCAACTGGCAGTGGATTTGCTCGAACTTTATACGAAATAGAAATTTCTTAATGGACTCAATAGGTTGAAAATTATTATTTAAGGAAGAAAATAAATTTCTACTTGACTTCAGATTGTTGCAATTCGGGAAGAGATTTTTTTATATTCAACAGTATTGTTAAATTCTTCTACTATTTTTAAGTATTTTAAATTACGCTGTCTATTTGTAATTATGTTGCTCCACATTTCCATAAAATTAATCTTCGAGAATCTCTTGCGGCTTATCGCTACGAAATCGATTTTCCCCAATTTAGTTAGGCGTATCTAACTTTTCGATCTAACCTTTAATCGTCGCGCGAAGTTGCAATTATCGAAGATTCGTTAGGATGCAATGAAAACTCTGGTGCCGTTCGATTTTCCCGGGAGTTTAGAATTTCTCCGAGGCATTGTACTCGGCGGTATGCATTGTCCCCTATTTTCTGCAAGATTCAATGCCGTCGGACCTAAATTGCACGAATTCGAATCTGCGAGTCGCGTTTACACAATGCATTGGCCCGCTTGTTTGTTTTGTAAATAGTGAAATTCGGAGAGCATCCTGCAACTACAATGAGTCCGTCGATGCAATAAAACTGAACGTGGAAAACAATACGCAAAGATATAACAAATAAAACTAACTCATTGAAAATTTCGTGATCAGTCTCGATAGATTTTTTTGTGGTACGAGAAACACTTTTTACACATTTACAGTGTCCTTGAAAATTACGGACCACTTGATATCTCATTAAAATGACACATAAACAATTTATTTAGTTTGCCAAAATTAAAGACATCCTGTGTAATGTTTTAACCCTTCACTGTGTGATTTTTTTAACCTTCACACGCTCCTCAAAAATAGCTGCATAAAAGGGACTATAATAACAATTCACCCATTTTCATTTTGCATGTTAACTCAACACATTATGTTTCATTTCTAACGTCACATATATAATGGGTGAATGTTTGCCCTGAGAAACGTATGAGTGTTTTATTTAAAGGTAAAATATTAAAAGAAATTAAAACAGCATTTTCAGAAAATAAACATAATTAGAAAACACATTCTTAGTTTACTATAGTAAATTTATATATCAGATTCGTTAACTGTATCAGATATGATACACTAAGTAGCGAAGGATTAACCCTTTCTAATTTGGGGACGATGAACAGAGCACAATAAAAATAAATACAGAAATACATAAAAAAAACTACGTTTATATTAGAATGCACTATAAAGGAGAAAATAATATTTTTAGATATTAGTGACCATAAATAAAAGTGTGGAGCGTTAAACTATATTAACGTAATCTTCGTGGGCGCTCCACGCTTTTATTTATAGTCACTAATATCTAAAAATATTATCTTCCCCTTTTCAGTGCATTCTAATATAAGCGTGGTTTTTAAGAAGCTTTTTATCTATTTTTTTATTTTCTACTTTTAAGTCTTGATTACCGAGCGTATTTAGTAAGGCCCGCTTATCGAACAGAACCGCCATTACCGCACTACCAACTCAGTAAGTAAACTGAGCTCCTTCGGTGCGAAGTGGGTCAGTGGAGCGGGGTCGGAGTCGGAGTGGGGAGCGAGCGGAGTGGGGAGCGAGCGGAGTGGGGAGCGAGCGGAGTGGGGAGCGAGCGGAGTGGGGATCGCTGCACGCGATGACGTACTGCCAAACGTCACTCGGCGAGGGGCGAAGGGGAATATTTAAAAATATTGTTTGAATCCTAAACGTACAGTCTTTTAAAAATTTTTGAAGGGGTTCAAAATTTAATTTCAAGATTTGACGCATACAACGACAACGACGCTAACTCGACAAGCTAATATAAGCGTGGTAATAAGCGTGGTAAAAACGTAAATTTATACTGCAAATAAAAACAGAAAAATTTTGGAAAACGCATATTTACGAACCTAGCAGCAGAAGAGTCCATTGGATTCCTCGAGCTTGGAGTAATGCGAACTTCGGGGAGTCAACGGTGTTGCCCCGCGGCTCTCGAGGATCGAAGAAATCGTCCGATGACATCCAAGTGTACGGAAAAGTTCAACAAGTTTCTCGAATGGTAACAGAAATGAAACGACGCCGCTCGACCGCGATAACGGATACCGCGGGCGCACAACTCGAACAAACTGAATTCCGCTTCACGCCGACCGAAGAAACGATCCCGAGAATGAAGCTTATCTTTCCGGAATGAACTTGTGGCAGTCGCCAGTCGGGACTTCGATCGGTTTCACGGAAAGTTCTGCCGGGAAACTTATTGAACTCTTCTGCTAAAGATAGACGGTATCGTAACGCAACCCGTTTGGCAGTGCGATGAAAATTTGCAGCGTTGAGCAACACTGCTGTCTCACATTTCGAAAATTTTATTTAATGTCTCTTTATTTCTGTTTACCTAACATCGAATGTAATCCATCGATAAGAATGCGTTTTCTTACTATGTTTAATTTTTTTAAATATTTCTTATTATTCTACATAAATAAAATTCTAAATATTCTATATAAATAAAATTACTTCAGAACTGCTGGACCGATTTGGCTAAATTTTTTTTTTAGTGCTCGTAATAGTCCGAAGAAGATTTTAGGTAAAGAAAAATTGGAAAAGCTTCCTGGAAAAATGGAAAATTCCGGGAAAAACTAAAATTGCTTTTTGAATCGCATTTCAATGCAACAACAAAAAAACGAACCTCGCAGATTTTAATCAATATTTCAATAGCAATTTACACATTTCAATAGGAATTTATATTATCGACGTTTGATCACAAACAAATTTATAGAAATTTGGACAGGACAACGTCTGTCGGATTTTAAAGCTAGTTTTAAAATAAAACAAAAAAACTGACCTTCTTTCAATTTTTTCATCTAAATTTAAAAAATCATGCAGTGAAGGGTTAGTTATTTTTTTGTACACTTTTTGGTTTTAATCTACTCAAGCAAATTTTGCTGAGCAAGTGGATCACGTTTGGATGAACTATTTATTCAGAGAATTCAGAGATCATTGGCTCGGATGATAGAGGTTCTATTTTGTGAAATTGCGATAAGAAAATTTTGTGAGATTGCGATAAGAAAAATGTGATTCCTCTTTTTCCACGTGATAACGATTTAATCAGTATCATTTTCCTCTCATTTCTATAGGTAGCGCGTGCAACTATAGAAACGGCGGACGGTAACATTGCGAAGCTCGAAAGTTTGCTGAAGGAGCACAAGAGCATCGCGGACAAAACGCAAAAGGAGATGAACAAGCTGTTGGTGAAGAGGTTGAACCTGCAAACGGACTTAGACAACGCGAATGGACAAGTAGAGAACTTGGAGAAGGAAGTCCTGGAGAAGGACAAGCATATCAAGGAGATTAGGCAAATGGTAAACAGGTAATGATTGAAGTTGATCAATTTCGGTCTCTCTCTCTCTCTCTCTGCATTACTAATTAAAACATGGAGCAATGTTTAGCTTCTTCCGATCCTTGCACGTTCCCCAACAGATTCTTAACAATTTTCTTCGTGGACGACATTCACAAACCGTCGTTGTCCAATTAATTTATATACAGGATGGTCTAAGTACATATTAGCATTTCATTATCTCTACTATTTTAAAAGGTGTGATAATACTGTAGAAACAAAAATTTTTCAATATAAAGAAGACAACAATATGAGAGTAAATATTTCCTTTTGGTAAATGTTGCAAACGGGAACCCAAACCTTGATAAAGGTTAAAAATAAATTAATTTCATTGTCACTTAATAATGCTTTAAACGTGACAATATTGTAATTTTAATAATATGATTTTCATCACTATATAAAATTATTCTCGCGAAAGAAATCTAAATGTTTCCTTTTGGTAAATGTTGCAAAGGGGAACCCAAACCTTGACAAAGGTTAAAAATAAATTAATTTAATTTTCACTTAATAATGCTCGAAACGTGACAATATTGTAATTTTAATAATATGATTTTCATCAATATATAAAATTATTCTCGAAAGAAATCCAAATGTTTCCTTTTGGTAAATGTTGCAAAAGGGAACCCAAACCTTGACAAAGGTTAAAAATAAATTAATTTAATTGTCACTTAATAATGCTTGAAACGTGACAATATTGTAATGTTAATAATATGATTTTCATCAATATATAAAATTATTCTCGAAAGAAATCCAAATGTTTCCTTTTGGTAAATGTTGCAAAAGGGAAGCCAAACCTTGACAAAGGTTAAAAATAAATTAATTTAATTTTCACTTAATAATGCTTTAAACGTGACAATATTGTAATTTTAATAATATGCTTTTTCATCACTATATATAATTATTCTCGAAAGAAATCTAAATGTTTCCTTTTGGTAAATGTTGCAAAAGGGAACCCAAACCTTGACAAAGGTTAAAAATAAATTAATTTAATTTTCACTTAATAATGCTTGAAACGTGACAATATTGTAATTTTAATAATATGATTTTCATCAATATATAAAATTATTCTCGAAAGAAATCCAAATGTTTCCTTTTGGTAAATGTTGCAAAAGGGAACCCAAACCTTGACAAAGGTTAAAAATAAATTAATTTAATTTTCACTTAATAATGCTTTAAACGTGACAATATTGTAATTTTAATAATATGCTTTTTCATCACTATATATAATTATTCTCGAAAGAAATCTAAATGTTTCCTTTTGGTAAATGTTGCAAAAGGGAACCCAAACCTTGACAAAGGTTAAAAATAAATTAATTTCATTTTCACTTAATAATGCTAGAAACGTGACAATATTGTAATTTTAATAATATGATTTTCATCAATATATAAAATTATTCTCGAAAGAAATCCAAATGTTTCCTTTTGGTAAATGTTGCAAACGGGAACCCAAACCTTGACAAAGGTTACAAATAAATTAATTTAATTGTCACTTAATAATGCTTGAAACGTGACAATATTGTAATTTTAATAATATGATTTTCATCAATATAATATAAAATTATTCTCGAAAGAAATCTAAATCGTTATATTACTGATCTTTGACCGATGAGTTTTACGACCACTGTACGACACCATAATATATGTACAAGGTGCAATTCGTAGCAGAGGTGCAATTCGTAGCAGAGGTCCAATTGGTAGTGCTCAGTTTCGATCGAGACTTGTCGTTACATTTTTCCGTAATTACGAGCAGAAGATAAAACTGAAACGCAAATTAATTTCGGAAGCGTTCTGTCTTCCATTAAAAGACGCTTAAACCCGGCACGCCGCCATCTCATTGGACAGTGGACTTCGGCAAATGGCGGCCGTACGGTCGGGTTTAATTAAGCATCGCGTTTTCGGCGGGCGAAACAACAATTCGCGATCGGTTTTCGCACCGAAGACCTATATCAACGGCGTTATTCCAATTTCCGCTAATAAAATATCAGACGCGACGGGAATATAATGGATCGCACTTGCTCGGAGCAACGCGAGAAACATTATTCGAACTGGCTGTTTTGGTGAATTGCGTTCGCTCGCGTTTGCGTTCGGCAGAAGGGTGTCACCCGGACGAAATTTATTTTCCATTAAATTTTGCATTACAATGCGTCGATACTTGCGCCAGGTATAATTGCTATGCAAATCGTCGTATATTTCTCCAGGATACGGTGAAAAAGTCAGCGAAAATATGACCGCGCGTTGCCAAAAAAGCCGCGGCCATTTTTCCGTATTGCGTTTATCGAATTAACCTTCTTTCAACGATTCTCGTCTCCATTAGACTGCGGATCATTATATGAAAACTTTCTACCTCAATTGCAACAAAGTAAATTTCTTTTTTTTTAACCCTTTGAACTCGGAGCAATTTTAAATTCATTAATTAAATATTTCGTCCTG
>CM052339.1:10526378-10537618 GCA_028455595.1 Lasioglossum vierecki | reverse complement strand
CTCGTTGTATACCACTTAAGAACTTTGTTTATGAATATCTGAAGAACTATTGAGTGTTAGCGTCTATAATGGTATATATTCGTAAATGGGAGATCGAGATCTACAAGTATACAGAGTCTCAACTAAATCGGTGTGATAACGTCCTTGCACTCTCTTTGTTAGTCCCATACAGATTCCTAACCTCGTACAGATAGTCCCGAACATTTTTGATTGCGAGTTTTTAATATCTTATATTCAATGGAATATAATGTTCCATACTTCTATGATTTTCTCTCTCACGTGATTGATAATTACTGCGAGTCGGATTTGGGTTGATTGTTGTTCTGTCAACAAGAAGAGTTTCAATGAAAATAGGTATATGCGCAGCTATATGCTCACGAACAATGCAAATTACAATTGTGTTTATTGATTATCGATCGTAAGGTAGTTTATAACAAGAAGTATATATGATCTCGGCATATAGGTTCGATCAGAAATTAAATTAAAGCAAGAGCTGCAGAGTAATTCAAATTACGTCGTGCAAACGAATAAATAGAACTTTTGATCCTTGCAGTCCTGGAAAATAGGTTATGTACGTTTTGGAATCCGTACAGGTGAGTGTCGTGAACTTGCGGTTCTCGCAGAGGCCCATAGTCGCACAACTCCCAATAAATTCAATAAAACCCAAGTCCGGGAACATCTGTCGAAAGACACGTCGCAAAGGAATGGCGCATGCAGGGACGTGCATCAATCTATTCTTACGTTTGCGTTCGAAATACCACGAAAACGGAGTGATTGACGTACACTGGAACTGCGAAAGGAAATCGACACACACACACACGACGCGCCGGGTTTCCATCAAAATTTGACGTTCCACCGATTCCACGAGACGTTCCGTCATAAAATATGAAACAGTCCTGCCGGAAAAATTTAACCGCAGACACACGAATTAACCCTGCCTCTTAAAAATATATAAAAAAGAACTTTTTTAAAAAACACGCTTATATTAGAATACACTGAAAAGGAGAAAATAATATTTTTAGATATTAGTGACTATAAATAAAATCGTCGAGCGCCAAACTATATTAACGTAATCTTCGTGGGCGCTCCACGCTTTTGTTTATAGTCATTAATATCTAAAAATATTATTTTCTCGTTTATAGTGTATTCTATTACAAGCGTGGTTTTTAGAAAGTATTTTTATATATTGATAATTTAAAAACGCGAGTAACCCGCGGAAGACGTCTCTACGGTTCGTGGGAGCAAAATCTTGGACCTCCCCCATTGGGTCAGTTCGAGGAACGACAAAAAATACAACTGCCCACAGTTTGATTACTCAGACCTTCTTAGAAATGATAAATTACACCTTACCGGTTTCTAGCCTGCGGGTCGAGAGAAACACAGAATCCCTTCAGTATCTTTATCTACGCAACTTGTTTTTGAAACCAGATATTCCAACAATTTTTTATTTTATACTTTTTAGTCTTTACTACAGACCGGATTTAGTAAGGCCCACTTACCGAGCAGAACCGACGGTCCTTGTCGCCTCCACTCTCTGCCCGACCTAATCCAAGCGAACTTAGTAAGTAAACTGAGCTCCTTCGCTGCAAAGTGGGCCAGTGGAGCGGGGTTGGAGTCGGAGTGGGGATCGCGCGGAGCAGTGGGGATCGCGCAGAGCAGTGGGGATCGCGCAGAGCAGTGGGGATCGCGCGGAGCAGTGGGGATCGCGCGGAGCAGTGGGGATCGCGCGGTGCAATGGGGAAAATATAAAAACATTGTTTAAATATTAAGCGCACAGTCTTTTGTAAAAAATTATTTTTTTGAATATTGTATAGTCATCTAGTTTCGAGGTATGTTGAAAATTTCAAGTCTTTAACTCATCGGAAACTGGTTTAAAATTTGATTTCAAGATTTAACGCATACAACGACAACGACAACAATTCGGCAAGTTAATATAAGCGTGGCAATTAGGATAATTTTGGAAAACATTCCAGGTAACTGATGGACAAAGTGGAGGCTCTGACGCAACGCGATGCCATTTTCAATTAACATGTAGAAAAAGAGAGACTGTCTAATGAAAGTTATTTGTTTCGGGAAAAGTACCTCGTGCCTTATAAATGTTAAATTGAACATTTCGAAATTCCGCCGGGGGAACGATTAAATTTAAAACGGTTTTGCAATTCATCCGATGAAAAAGAGGTCGAACTTTTTGCGAATTGAGACGCGATAAAAACAATTTGAAACGAGCATCGGGGCAAAGGGTTAATTACGTGAACGTCACGGGGGAAAAACAGTCTACTAGTTTGAAAATTGCATCGCATACGTGCATATCACGCGGTTGCTTGTAACCCAACAGCAGGAACTTCGCACATTTCGGTTGTAATTAAATGCCTGTTGTTCCGTTGTCGCTCCCGTGACGTGATATATTATAGCCCGCGGGCGCAACGTGGCCATAATTACGCTTAATGATTTATATATGCGTTTCCTAGTGATCTGGAAGGAAATTTCGGAAAATAAGTTACGACGAACTGATGCGTGGATTCTGCCGCGGCGTATCGATTACTTTGACGCTCGGTTATTTTGATGAATTTTGCTAGATTCCAGTTACATAATTTAACTTGATTAATTCGATAATATTCCGATCGGCAACGCCAGTTTCGACGTGTAAGTGAACATGAATTTTGTAGTACGCGATTACCTCGGATAAATGTAAATACGTGAAAATAATTACAGACGAGTATATTGAGAATCATTTCATTAAGAATCGTCATTTCATTTCGTTTCCTTGCAAATACATGTAAATGAATTTTTATCTTTCGAATCGAATTCAAAGGATTTTATTATGAATCGTTAGTTTATTTTCTTGCAATTATACGTAAATGAATTTTTTATCCTTGGAATTGGATAATTATTGTAAGCACCAGAAGATGTTATAAATAAAAAGGTTTGAAGGTATGTGCTACAATCGGTGATACATATGTGTTTTTGCATCTGGTTTTGAAATGAATTGTTACTGCAATATATATCGGAGGAAATTAGTTTCCATTAGGACTGAAAGATGCAAAAGGGTTACAAGAGTAACAGCTATAATAAAGATTGATTTTACCGAGTTTCCTATAGCAGTAATCCATTAGTAAATGTAAACTAAATCTCTTCTGAAGCCCGTGCAAAAACTCGTCGAGATAAAGTGGAAAAAAATAGCACCGATCGAGGAACAAATGTTTTTCTTTTCAAGCATCATCGTGGGAATAGCATGCACGTTTAATGTCGCCAGTGGTGAATGCGAAGCAAGATGAATGATCAGTGGCGTTAACGACAGCCGGGCACTGCATCTGAATACGGATTAATGGAGAACTATCGACAAAGCGTCTTGACAATTTTCAGTTGATGGAAAAAGAGAGACGACGAAAAAAGTGGAGCTGGCAGAATGTCGATTGCGTCGGTGACGCGCGATACCGTGTGATATTACAGAGCTGACAGGAGTCAGTGTTCGTAAGTAATGACTGGACAGCGAACATTTATGCAAACGGCGAGTTTTATGGATCGATTCGGGGAAACAATAAAAATTTCTTCTCCCCATTCGAATTCTGTCAAATCATTCGGTTCTATCATATTGGTGTGTGTTATCAATCCTTCGTTCCGGCGAGAGATAATCTCAACAGTCGATTTTATTTCGATTCAAACGCATTTTGATCGTCCACGAGGTCATTACATCGAATTCAGAACGTTGGAACTGTCCAGTCAGCAATCTGCTACCGATTTGGTATAAATTTGACACCAATTTTGGCGTCAAATAACGACCTATCTGCTTTCACATTTCCTGACATGTCTTAAAATAATAACAACTTTTTATCACGATATTTACTGTGAAAGTGAGGTTAGGTTCTCCCTTAAACAATAAAAACATAAACAATAGAAATAATAAAAATGTCTTCTCTCCGTTCGAATTCTGTCAAATCATTTGGTTCTATCATACTGGTGTGTTATCAATCCTTCGTTCCGGCGAGGATAATCTTAACAGTCGATTTTATTTCGATTCAAACGCATTTTGATCGTCCACGAGGTCATTACATCGAATTCAGAACGTTGGAACTGTCCAGTCAGCAATCTGCTCCCTATTTGGTATAAATTTGACACCAAATTTGGCGTCAAATAACGACCTATCTATTTTCACATAACAATAACTTTTTATCCCGGTATTTACTGTGAAAATAAGGTTAGGTTCTCTCTTAAAGCGACCGACCCGCCCTCTATAACGAGGACAGTCCCTGTTCTCTATTTGGCCTCAATTTGGCACAAAACGTCGCAAAATACCGAACCAAATCAAGAGCAGATTGCTTACTGGATAGGAGATAGGGAATTGTATGGAAAGAGTGTGTTTTGTTTAAAGCCAATCAGAGGTCCGGCTAGAATTCATCGTTCCGGGAAAAATATAGGAAACGAGCGTTGTAATATGATCAACCGTACAATCACTGTCAAACCTCATACCGGCTATGGTGTCCGGGTTCGAAATGGACAGCAGCTTATCACTCAGTTTGCTAACAAACCTCCCGCATGTCCGTGAAATTGATCAAAGGTTTATCAGGGTGCAACGCGCGAAGCAGCTGGGGCAATATTGTGCACACCGACCGCATTGTTTTTGGACGTGGAACGAAGGTTTGTATCCATATGTATGAACCAATTAACCGGTCAACGAGCAATGACACACTTCCTAATTCTAACGATTGTTCCGCTTCCTGCTTGAGCCCGCGGATTACACGGTTCTCATTGGGGACGATGTTAATGGAAAGCTGAGTTACGTAAACAAACCGTGATCGTGCATCAGTCGCGCATTCATGATCCCCGGCTGATCAATAGATAAGGTGCACCCTGCGCCGCCGACAAATGAGTTATACCGAAATAATATCGATATTACCATATCGACGCGCACGTCCTCGTCCTTGATAAGCCTAAATTCGCTTTTGTATCAGGTTGTTGCATGCGAAATGTCGGATTGTTTAAGAAATTGAATAATTATTCATATTCCTCGTCTACTCATTCTACCTTCGACGAATAGTAGATCAATCAATAGAGTACGGTTTTTGTAGACATTCGTGAAGCAATTAACTGCGTGAATCATAAAACAGAAAAATATGAAAAATACAAGAGTATTGTTGCGTTGTTTTCAGTGTAATACAGGGTGGGGAGCCACATTTTGCCATCTAGATTTACGTCATTATTATTACGCATAGCAAACAATGTTTCAGATGAAGTTGAATGGTTTTGAGATGGGCACATTCTGATGGTACATTTGTTTTGAAGGTGGACGTGTAAAGGACATATGAAGATCATTAATGTTTTTATAAATGGAATCATATTTTTTATTGCATCAGCTGATGCTCCTTCATATTCTTAATTCATATTATAATTATAATATCTATTTACGGAAAAGGTTCAATGTGGCGACCATTTGCATCAGAACACTTATTGACCAGAGAGTCAAGATTTCCTAACAAATTATAATTTATTAAATTTACTTTTTTGTAAAGAATATGAATGAGAATCAGCTAATGCAATAAAAAATACATGATTCCATTAAAAAAAAAACATTAATGACCTTCATATGTCCTTTATACGTCCACCTACAAAAAAATGTACCATCAGAATGTCTCCCTCTCAAAAAACCATTCAACTTCATCTGAAACATTGTTTGCTATGCGTAATAATAATGACATAAATTTAGATGGCAAAATGTGGCGCCTCATCCTGCATAACTACTGAGGTTTCAAATGAATTTTTATTTAACTACTGCTGTTCACCACTGATGCGGAATATTTTTATTTTGCACGAAGATCCGCAATCCATTAATTAATATATTTCACCAAACGTCAGTAAGCAAATTGGTATGAATTTGTCACCGAAACTGTCCAGAAATTCCGACTGGCATTCGAGTGCAAAGTTTGCAGGAGCAATTCGATGCCAAATCTACGCCAAATCCATGGGCGAATCCATGGGCAAATCCATGCCATCTCCGTGTCAAAGCTTGCGCTCTAAGAGTAAACCTTCTGGCATGAGGAAAAAACGGAATTGAATGATTGAAAATACACGAAACCAAAAGTTTTATAATTTCGAAGTCGAAATGGGTTGAAAAGCAAGAAAGGGGTTGTAAAGCTTGTTTAAATAATCGTGTGCGAAACTCGCTACTATGTCGAGAAGAAGCACGGTTAAAATGTGGAAGGGGTGGGAAGTTTAGAGAGAAAAAAAATTCGCGGTAACGCGTCCAGGTTACGGAAAAAATTCCGCAGTAACGGACAAGAAGGCGGCAGGTTTCTCCATTAAGGGAAAAACTCGCCGCAAAAGCCAGACGAGAAAAAAGACAGCAACTGACACGTGGCGAACAAAGGAAAATTTATAAGAGTCGCCCTCGAAAAAACGCACGGTGGCCGAATGACAAAGCTTTGTTCCTAACTGTTTTTTAAACGGGACCCTCGGGCCGCACCTCCGAAGCTGTTCAAGAACTGTCCATGAAAAGATAAAAGGACTGTGTTATCGACGGCAAAGTTTCTTTCGCGGATCAGTGTCCGCTGGAGAATTGCGAATGTCGTCTTTAGAAAACTTGTGCAAAATAAAAATCAACATTGTTAAGTAACACGAACATCATCATCTGTCCATTATTGTTTTAATTTTTCCCAAGCTTTGTATTGTGTACCCGTTCCATTTACCTTTTTTAAAAAAAACCGGTCATAGAATTTAATTATGATTTAATATAGCTTTCAGACATTATTATAATTTATATTTGTTTTTAACTGAAAGTGTTCAAAAGCAGAACCACTAGAAACAACGAGATTATTACTGTTTATTAAAGATTACGAAATATATTAAGGAAAGAGGATTTTCACACTACAATGACGTGCTACCTAATGAGCCCAGGGCTAACATTCGACTGAAGACACACGCTTCCTCGGAGCCACCGGCAGTCGAAAAAACGTGAACAAACGCGCTCTCGCCTAGTCTTCCGACTTCGGGGAACTATTATAAAAACACAACAAACGCGCTCATCGCTCGACACCATAACACGCGATTTAACAGAAAGAATAAGAAATAAAATATATAACGAGCCAAATGCATATAAAAACTGGTATCATTTACATTTTTCTTTCAAAGGGTTAATCAATTACAAAAAAATCTGCAATTAGAAAAGAATGGTGACGATATAATTATTTTTAACTTATGCAATCGTCTAATATTTCGCGAGCCTGTACTTCGAGCTGACTTAATAAACGGAGAGAATTTGCTCGGAAGTATTCCAGCGACACGTGGTCGAGTCACGTGGTGCGGCCGTCACGATGCACGTCGTTTCAATTATAGAAGAGAGACGCGCACCTTTTAATAGGGTTCGGGAACGGCGGCGCATCAATTAAACGCAAAATGCTTCGAAGAAATACGCGGCCGAGAGCGAAGAGGGTAGGAAACGCGCGAAGAGTAATTGGGAACGAGTCGCAAACGGTCACCGACACAATTCCGGCGGAGCAATTAAAAGCTCGAGCGAGTCGATAGTTACTCTTAGGCCCCGGTGAGTCGTTGAATTAATGTGACTTGCACACGCGAGCCACATAAAGAACGGTTCGGCCACGTCGATTTAAACCGACTTCGATAACCGGCGTTCCACTGCCGAAGCGGATGATTGAAACGTTGATACCAGCTCTCTGAAGTTTTAAACATTTTCATTCCCCGACCATTCATTCAGGCACACACTTAAAAACGTTTTGATGGTTCGCCTGATATATAGACTAGTTTCAAATTTACCAACCTACGATTTTTCAGTGGTCTCCGATAAATGTTTCTCCACATAAGTTAGCCAGTTTTCGATCATCTAAAAACTGCGTTAACCCTTTGCACTCGGAGCTATTTTAAGTTGAAAATTAAACATTTCTTCGGAACTAGAACAATTCTATTCTATATAATTTATTTATTTTATGGAGGTGAAATTGACATAACACCTCTTACGATACTTAAATGTTTAGTAATTGATTAGACACCAAGTTACTTAATAATGTAAACAATATTTTGAATTTTGGTAGCAATTTTTGTGGTGACTCTGAGTCATCACTCGAGTGCAAAAAGTTAATAGAAATTAATCTAAACCCCTCAGCCCCTTGAATGTAGAAATTGTTAATGTACTGACGCAATGAATCAACGTTCTGTTATTTATAAGTAAATTTGTCCGAAACTTGGTGACTTTTATTTTTTAATGCGAAACATATAACTGCAAAAACTAAAAATGCAAATGTTAACTCATCAATTTCAATGAAAAAAATATTGAAAACTTACTGATTGTCTAGCTATTTTATACTTTTTTATCACTGTGTCAATTTGACATCCAGGAACAGATTCAGTTCGCGAAATGAGTTCTACTCAAACAATCTAATCAGTTATATCAATATACCAGATAATACATACATTGATTTTTCTGCTTACACGGTTCCTAGACGAATAAATGAAAGTTATGTCTATTTTGCGACAAGCCTTTTTACCACGCCTATATCAGCTTGTCGAGTTGTCGTTATTGTATGCGTCAAATCTTGAAATCGAATTTTAAACCAGTTTCCGATGAGCTAAAGACTTAAAACTTTCCACATAGCTCAGAACTGGATGACCATGCAATATTCAAAAACAGAATTTTTTAAAAAGACTGTGCGTTTAGGATTTAAATAATATTTTTAAATATTCTCCTTCGGCGATCCCCACTCCGCGCGCTCCCCACTACACTGGCCTACTTCGCACCGAAGGAGCTCACTTTACCCACTGGGTTGATTTGGATTAGGTCAGGCTTTACTAAGTACGCTCGGTAGTAAAGACTAAAAAGTAGAAAATAAAATATATAAAGAAACTTTTAACAAAATACGCTTATAATAAAATGAACTAAAAAGGAAAAAATAATATTTTTAGATATTAGTGACTATAAATAAAAGCGTGGAGCGCCCACGAAGATTACGTTAACATAGTTTGGCGCTCGACGCTTTTATTTATGGTCACTAATATCTAAAAATATTATTTTCTCCTTTTTAGTGCATTCTAACATAAGCGTGGTTTTTAAAGTTTTTTCATATATTTTTTTTCTCCCAGTTAGAAGTTCGTTTCACTGTCGAGGGCGCACAATAGCGAAAGCATAGTTCGCGTTGGTCGGAGCCTACGCAGTTCTGTGCACAGTTTTCCTAACGGAGTGGCCGTAATCGATTTCGACGTCGCTGAAAATTCGTCGGGCGTGCGTTGCCGGGGGTCGCTCTCGGTCGGCGCGCACGTGTCGCGAAAGTTCGCGGTTACGGGTATACGTGTGCATGACGGGATTCAGGTGGTCTCGCGACGACGGTTTTCGTCATTCGTCGGCCACGTTTGTATCGGCATTCTCACCTGTTGATAGACCTGTTGATGACGTGTACCCGCCGTTATACAACGGCCGGTCGCTGCGCGCGGCACACGCTTGCAAGAAAATCCTTTGTGGTACCCACTGATTTTCTATGGTTTCCCTCTAACCGGCGAACAAAGGATATCAATTCCGTACGCAACCGCAAACACGACGGAGTGGTAACCGTATGAGGAAAGAGAGGGACACGCGAGAGGAAGAGAGAGTGAGAGTATTCGCAGCGATTCATCGCGAGGATTATTCGGTGAATTTGCATGCATTGTTCATCGACATGGAACCGAAATTTCGTATCGGTCCGGACGGATGCCAGTTTCCTACCCCTGCTGGTCGACTGCACGCCGACTTCCTGCGCCCCATATTGTTCCTGATTCCGATGGTTATAACCCAACCCCCTCCGGGAACCGTGTTTTCAAATCGGAAACGACTCGCTAAACCGCTTCTCCTCCTCTCCCGCTCGCGCCCTCTCCGCGCGTCATTTCCACCGCGCGAACCATTCAATTAATCTCAATCGTATGCGGCATTCATGATCGGTCAATGTTCGGCCGTGTAATTGATAGCCGGCGTCTCTCTTTCTCTCTCTCTCGTCCGCTGTCTGTTGTTTAAATTCGTGATCGATGTTCTAACATGATGTTTCGCTCGGTTGGACGCCCGTCGTTACGGAACGCTCTTTAGCTATTTGCGCGATTGTGATCTCGTAATGCGCTCAATGCTTGCGCTTTATTTGATCCGCGACCATTGACGCCGGGCTTTGACACGATCGTTGAACTCCGACGAAAAATACTACACGATCGAAGCTATTCGAGGGATTACGTACTCTTGCAGATGTTGGAAAAATCGATTTTCAGAAGATGCTTTTTCCGCGAGTATGTTATCATAAGATTATAAATGAAAGTTTTTCTCGATTGAAATTGTAATAAAGATTAAATTTGTGATTTCGGCGCAAGGTTTGATCATTAAAAACAATAGCAAGTTTGCAAATTAATTTAACTCAACGTTTCGATCCCTGTGTGGATCTTTTTCAAGAGCTATATTTCTGCGTCTGAAGGAATTAATACTTAATAAAGTTAGAAACAAAAAGAGAAATTGCAACACAGCTGTTGAAAAGCATATAAGAGCCAAAAATAAAAAAACACTTCCTTCCTGTGGCAAAATTAGAAAAAGAATATAATATATTGAGTTACGGTTGAAAAAATTAATACTTAATAAAACTAGAAATAAAAAGAGGATTTGCAACACAGCTGTTGAAAAGCATATAAGAGCCAAAAATAAAAACACACTTGCTGTGGCAAAATAATTAGAAAAAGTATATAACAATATCGAGTTACGGTAAAATTATGGATATCGTTCCACGGTGACAGATACGTAACTGAAAACACGAGTTTCGAACCTAAAGGATATATGCGTTGTCGCACGACATCTATCTGATATTTGATAGGTATCGATTGGTGGAAATTCAAGATCATTAATAGACAAATTAATAGTTAAATTAATTTGCAAACTTGCTGTTGTTTTTAATGATCGAACCTTGCGCCGAAATCACAATTTTTGAATGCAGTTGAAATGAAATGAAAAGTTGAATGCAGCACGAATAAACGTCTCATTAAAAGAATAAATATTAATTTCTTTTAAGAGGATAAATTAAATACCTATGTTTGGCTTGAAGATGAAGAAAATGTGATAGAACAGTTGGACTGTTCAAGAAGACAAATTTGACGATGTAAAAAAATGTTCTGATTGTTGTTTCAAGGTTTTTTGATTACCATCCATGGTTTTTAAGTGGCTCCACACATTTTTAACTTCATGGCGTTGCAGCTGTGATCTGTACACTATGGTCTTCAAGTTATTTCACCCTGAAATA
>CM052339.1:10511824-10526278 GCA_028455595.1 Lasioglossum vierecki | reverse complement strand
TTTATTTAAAGACTTTTATTTAAAGACTTTTATTTAAAGACTTTTATGCAATTATTTTCGTGACGTTATTTTCAATTAAAATTATTTACGTAAGAAATAAATCTTTATTTAGCTTCATTTCCATGCAAATGACGTATAAACATTTTATTTTGCATAAAGATCCGCTGTCTACTAATTAATTACTACACATTTAAGTTCTGTACGAGGTATTGTGTCATTTTCATATCCATAAAATTAAGAAAATCGTTATCTACAATGAAATTATTCTAGTTCAGAAGAAATGTTTAATTTTCAAGTTAGAGTAGCTCCGACTGCAAAGGGTTGGGAAAAGTTATCGTCATTTTAAGAGTGTTCGAATATTAATGGGAGTTATTGTGTGACAATTGTAAATCTGGGAATTCTCCCTCTCTCTCTCTCTCTCTGTCTCTCGAACGAAATTGATTCACAGCGATTACATGCATTCCCGATTGCTCGCTGCCGCGAACGGTTAGTGTACTTCGCTAATTGCACGCGGCATGATTTGATGGGTCGCTGGAAAAATGCGCTCCAGATAAACCGGTGAATTTATGTATTCATAAAAGCAGAGCCGGTCTGTTCGATGCCTCGCCGATAAATAGAAAACGATAACGAACCGCGCGATGATATTTTATACGCGCGATCCCACGTGCCCGGAACCGGACAGGTGGAATTGGAAACCGAGTTCATTCCGTCAAGTATATTTCACGTGATTTCCAGATACACACGGTTCCAATGTTTGATGTTGATATTTTGTCCAATTCTTTCTTTCGCACGAATGTTTACGCGCGAACATATTTCATTGCTTGTTTACACTTACGACTAAATGTCTAACCTTCAAAATAAAATTGTTCTACGTAGATGATGCGAAGCAGAAATTCAATGAAAATTAATTTCATCCGTTAATAATCTCGATACCTCGAAATAAAATATTTTATTTTTATTTGTGTGTATTTTTAAGAATGAACAGGCAGGTAATTGGTTACCACTATACATTGTTGAAATAAATTTTGACTCTAGTATATATTTCGGTTCAATATTTGTCAAAAAATCTAGTTGAACACGACGGTTGATCGACTACGGCAGTTTCTATTAACTCAATTTGTTCAAAGAGGTAACAGGAAAAATAACAGTAATATAGTAGCTACAGAGAACGTATGATGGAGGAGGAGAGGCAAGAGGAAGAGAAAGTACGCGAGCGAAAGAGAAAATAGAAAAAAGAAAAATGGGAGCGAGGGAAAAGAAGAAGGAACGTGGGTGAGATGATTGAAAGGAGCAGAGAGTGGTGAAACGAAGATTGAAAATCGGTACACCTGAAGATCATGTTTTCCTTTTGTGAAAACAACAAAGATCTTGCTAGTACTATCATTTTAATCACGAATCGATCGATAGATAAATAATTTTAGTCGTTGAAAGCCGGAATCGTAAAGGGTGTTCCATTAAGGGGTTAACCTATTAAAATTCCATAACTCTTCCAATATCTGCTTAGAATTGAATGCACATCCTTCATGGTCGAAAACCACTGACCCAGAACGATAAAGATGTCTGATCTACAATTTCTTGGAACGTTTCTGGTGTTTCATGGAGCTCGGGTTCCTTTGATAGAAAGAAATAGGAAGCGATAAAGGAGAGAGTGAGTAAGAGAGGGAAGGAGCCGAAGTGGCTCGTAGGAAGACCCAAGATTGGCCAATCTACCTTTGTCTTTCGAGGCAAAGAAAATTCAAGCTCGAAATTCAATTTCGAAAAAATCAAAGCGTGGAAACTTCGACCTGGTTCAACCCTTCGCAGTCGGAGCTGTTTTAACTCGAAAATTAAACATTTCTTGCGATATACAATGACATGTACTATTCTACAATAATTTTTCTTTCATTTTATGGATGAGAAATTGATGTAATACCGCATACAATATTTAACCCTTAGCACTCGAGAGGCGCCTCTGAGGCGTCACTAAAGATTGCTGTACGATTATTAAAAATATTCTTTACATTATCAGATATGTCGGTATCTAACCAATTACTAAACATTTATAAATCTATCAATTAAAAAAAAGTCATAGAGAATGGAAATATTCTAGGCCAGAAGAAACGTTTGATTTTCGAGTTAAAATAGCTCCGAGTGCAAAGGGTTAAAAACTGCTTAATTTAGTAGTTGACTAATTAATTAGATACCAATATATTTAATAATGCGAACGGCAGATATAGCGTTAACAATTTCAAATGGAAAAATGTAGAAGCAGATGATATCGACAGGTTACGCAGTTCTGGCGTTAAAGATCCTCATTTCGTAGAATGTTATTATCGGCGTTCCGCGGAGGGTTTAATTAACATTTGAACGGATTGGAACGGTGCCTATCGGGCCTGGTTGCGACTGTCGAAATATTTCGATCGATAAACCGTCGATCGTGCTCCGCGGTCGCTGCCGCGATAATGCCTTGTCGGTCATACGCTGTCAATTTTCGTTAACTCGTTGAACATGCAAAGTTCAGCTCCGGTCGCGTTCAATGCTGTCGCGGAGATTAGAATCCCCTGATTATACAGATTAAACTTGTCGTTCGAATGCCGGGATGCCGTTTCCTTCGTTGATCAAATTTTCTGCGTGTCATTCGTCTCGTAGAAACATACACTGACTAATCACTGCTGTTGTCTCGGTTTCGATGATCCCCCTCGCCAAATCGTTAAATGTTAAAATCAGTGTCCAAAAAATCAATATTTTAAAGTTTCACAATTAAAAGGATCACTTTGATAAGAGGCCTAATTTTAATCGCAACAGACAAAATTCGTAGATCAATAAACCTTGTAAAATATCTCAAGCTACAACCATAATTGTACAATCACAATTTTGAGAAAACTATACTACATGGCTAAACACTTTTTAATGGAACCTTCAATAGCAACAGCAATTTTCATTATGAACTGAGAAATGAGTTTCGTCTACTCAATTTTAAAACAATAATATGATTATTATTGACGACGAGAATAGTTGCGATGTTAAATGTAAAAAACAGTGACCAAAAAATCATTATTTTAAAGTTCCACAAGTAAAAGGATCACTTTGATAGGAGGGCTAATTTTATACGCAACAGAAAAAATTCGTAGTTCAATAAACTTTTTAAAATTTCTCAAGCTACAAGCATAATTGTACAATCACAATTTTGAGAAAACTATAGTACATGGTAAACATTTTTTAATGGAAACTTAAATAGTTTTGTTTTGGTTGGTGCATAGAAAATGTTCGATTCGTAACAGTAACTTCAAACAAATATAACTTGTCTCTAAGTAAAAATCTCCAACTGACTACGAAAAAGAAAAGCCAACAGAATTGCAAATTGATTAATATCATTTTCAATCTACTGAAGCTATTCGTAAAAGGAATAAGAGGAAAATTCTCAATCTGACGATACTTCGAAATACGTACATGCAATGTAGAAGAGATGAGCTTCTATCGAATGCAATATTCTCACTTGGAAGGCATTAAGAGCGACTATACGGGGTGTAGAATTTTGTATTGGAGATTTAGTATGATGCCTTCGAGATTGAACTCCGTGCATTTGGTAAGAGGTAAGTACCAGTATAGGGTCCGACACTGACACCGTTGCAGTCATAAAACGCCATTATCAGTAGCGAACGCGCCAAGATTATGGAAGTCGATATCGATGATGTCGATGTCACGGGAATCGAGTTTAGAAGATGTCATCGGGGTCGTGAGTACTATCGAGTGGCACATCGAAAATTCCGTAGCCAAATCGCAGTATCAAGACAGCCTGTAACAATTGCGTTGATATAGATTATTCGTTTAGTCATTCAGTTTAGCATTGAAGTCATCAAACATACAGAGTGTCCATTAAAATGTTGTACTTCCTTAAATGCGCACATTCCCGAGCTTTTTTTAAAGTAACTTTATCCCTTTGCAAAAATGTTTGAGGGTCACTTGTTAGTTCACAATGAAAATTGCTGTTGTTATTGAAGGTTCCATTAAAAAGTGTTTATCCATTGACTATAATTTTCTTAAAATTGTGATTGTACAATTATGGTTGTAGCTTGAGATATTTTAAAAAGTTTATTGAAATTCGAATTTTTTCTGTTGCGAATAAAATTAGCCCTCTTATCAAAGTGACCATTTTAATCGTGGAACTTTAAAATATTGATCTTTTCATCACTGTTTCTAACACTTTACATCGCAACTATTCTCGTAGTTAATAATAATCATATTATTGTTTTTTAAAATTGAGTAGACGAAACTCATTTCTCAGTTCATAATGAAAATTGCTGTTGCTATTGACGGTTCCATTGAAAAGTGTTTAGCCATGGACTATAGTTTTCTCAAAATTATGATTATATAATTATGGTTAGGCTTGAGATATTTTAAAAAGTTTATTGATCTACTAATTTTTTCAGTTGCGATTAAAATTAGCCTTCTTATCAAAGTGATTCTTTTAATTGTGGAACTTTAAAATATCGATTTTTTGGTCACTGTTTTTTACATTTAACATCGCAACTATTCTCGTAGTTAATAATAATCGTATTATTATTTTAAAATTGAGTAGAGAAAACTAAAATCGAAATTAAAAAATCAATATATGATTTCTTATCTGTTAAAATTATCTATCGAGCGGCACGTAGAAAATTCCGAAGCCAAATCGCAGTATGAAGACAGTCTGTAGCAATTGCTTTAATATAAATTCTTTAAGATCCGCATTCTAATTATTATCATTACATATAACTGAAAAAGATGAGTAATGGGGAACTAACTTTCGTTGTATCAGAGACCTACAAGCAAAGTAATTTCAGTGGATAGTATCAACAAACCAACATGTAACGCGGTGAATTCGCAGGATCACACCCGACTCATACATACACGAGTCTTGCATAATTGTTTCCGTCGCGTACAGTTCGCTAGAGAGTTTCCCGAAAACAGAACTGCACGCAAGTGTCGCGACCGTTGAACAAGTGGAAACTAAATGTTGCTGAAGCTTCTATCGGAAATCTGCTCGGAATAGCAGTGGAAGTTCAAGCATGGATTAACTTTTGACGTCGGGAAATCATCCGAAATTAATTACTATAGTCAAACTACACAATTCGCATTCTATACTTCGACACAGTGTATGTTATTTACAAAGATGCAGTCCTATTGTCTCATAATTCTGTAAAATAAAGTTTACCTTGCAATCTTATCATTTTTTGATACTGCACTTCATTAAAAGTCTTATATTTCTAATTTTTTTATCACGCTTATATATGTCCTAATCATCATGATTAAATTTAATTGCAATCCACACTGTCATTGTCCACGTTGTACTTCCATTTCATGTAGGTGATGACAAGAACTGCATTTTCTCTAACTCTATTTCTTCTTCGCGTTACTCAAAGCAATGGGCATCTGTAAGATTTCAAACACACGTTGTTAATCACTAGATTACGAATTTCTTTTTATTTTAAGACCGCGGATTTTATACAATTATTCTCGAGACGTTACTTTCAATTACAATTATTTACGTAAGAAAAAAATCTTTATTTAGCTTCATTTCCATGCAAATGACGTATAATCATTCTATTTTGCATAAAGATCTGCTGTCTACTAATCAATTACTACACATTTAAGTACTGTACGAGGTATTGTGTGTGTGTCACTTTCATGTCCATAAAATTAAGAAAATCGTTATCTATAATGGAATTATATATAATGCATTATAATATAAGCGTGGTTTTCAAAAAGTTTTTTTTATATATTTTTTTTAGTAAATAATAACGTTGTAAGATTGAACTATTTCTGCAATTTTGTAGATTGGGGAGGCGAGCGTTCCCAGTCGATTTGACCGAATTAAATGAAGTCGTCCCGTCGATAGATAATATACAGCGATTTATACACCAATCTCCACTCGCAGTAATAAGGTACTCTATTTTATTGGAGCATTGTTTATACGTTTCGACAGTTCTATCTACATAACGGATTCGTTCGCGGCGAAATGATTGGGAATAAAAGTTTATGACACGCAAGATATTTATCGAGAAGCTAACTAGTCGCGAAATCTGTACGCTGTGACAGGGATATGAATAATGAACAAAGTTTCACAACTATAAGGACGAATAGCAGTGTTGTAGTCTGAACCCAGACGCGTCAGTTCCAACTTCGCGCAAAACGCCAGAACGGAACATTGTGCCAACGGAAATTTATATTTCAAACTTTCGACTGACGAGAAACAAAAAAAAAAGAACACACACGTGTACAATCGATCATCTGACTTTTATTATCCTTCACTATTTTGAAGTGTAATTAAAAAAAATGTAGTTGTCTGCATAAATTTCTTTTTGCGGAAAAACCGAAGTACTGTGCTTTTGACAAGCTTTTCAAATTGGTTGCTCCGCATTAGCTACCTTTGCAACACAGATTTTGCATCAAGGGATATCTGTAGTTTATACGAAGTTTACGATTTCAGAATAGCTCAGATTGCTTGGGCTACGGGATTAAGGGTTGCATGTAGGTTGTGGACTTTCGCTGTAAGCCACGTCCATTACATGCAAACCGACCCTTCGCCAGCAGTGCATTCTAGCTTCAGCAGAGAATTGGGAAAAGCAACTGACAGCGTCTCTCGTCCCGACACTTATATTTCCACGTATTGTTACGCATGGTGGGCTCGTCGATTCAGGTTTTTTTTTCGTTTAATCAACTGCCTGGCAACAAATAGGCTGGCTACTGGCCCGTGGCGAGCATCTGTATGAAAATGGATTATCGTGACAGACACGTTTTGAAGCCAATTGGTTTTTTCAATCCGGAAATTGTTCTGTAGTGGCCGCGACATGTCGATTGAAAGGTGTCGTATTCCATTTGTATTTAAGACCTTCGGACTGCGGATGCATGTACAGGGTGTCCCGAATTTAAATGGCAAAACTTCAGGAGCGTGTAGGGGACCGAAAAACGAATCCTAAAAGTCTTTCAGAGATTTGTTCGTTTTTACTTCGTTTTGAAGAGAATCTGCAAAAAAAGAAACAAAACAAGTTATCATTTATTGTACTTATTTATTTAAATTTTATTTACGTTATCATCTATTTAATGTAGTTAATGACATCTATAGATTTCTTCGTATGGGGAACCTTGAAGCAGATGGTTTATTCAGTGCCAATCAATTCTAGAGAGCAATTAAGAGCATAAATATCACCAGAACAATGTTTAGCTGCAATTTATCAAGTAAGTGCTAAATGTAATGCTTGCATTGCTGCAAGAGGACAACACTTTGAACAATATCTACATTAAATAGATGATAACGTTTGCCGTTTCGGGATACCCTGTATAGCACGAACGACTCTCTAAATGTCGGTAAGGTAAAATACAGTTTGGTGGAAATTGCAAAACTTTTGCTTCACGTGTCAGGATCGGTGAACCGTGTTCGAGTATTTTTAAAGATAGTTTTACAAAAGTGTTTTACTTCATGACGCTCTTCATAGATTTTTTTAATATGTTACTGAAGATAGAAGAAAATGTTAGAGAGAAAATTAGTACTGTTAAAGGAGAAAAATGTGATATAAACAATTTTTCTGATTGTGGTCGTTTTCAAGGTCTTTTCTCATATTTTTCATCTATCTTCAAGCTTTAACATTAACATTTATTATAGAACATTTTGCAAAAATTCCAACTCTGAATAAGAATCAGATAAATTGAAATTCTGTAGGAAACTGTATTTCATCATACTACAGTCTACCATTCGAAGATAATTCGCGATAACCGAAAATTGACCTCCTTTAAACAGGCAATAATCTTTATCGATTAATGGAATTCACAATGGAGACCCAATCGAGGATTAAATCCGTCCCACAAAGATTGAATTTTACGTGACGTTCAGTTTAAATCTTTCATCTTGCTGATGCATGATGGATGAATTTCAATATTGAAGGACAGACTGGAAGGAACGATTTCAGTCGGTCGGTCACGTCAATAATCGATAAATAATTTACTTGACTCGAGAGGAGCAACTCAGCGTGTTGCGGATGATGAGAGGAGCTCTCTCACCCCTTAATCTTTTGCGGAATAACAATTTAAGTTTCGGTGAGTAGACTCAAATCTTTTATCAAGTATTGAAACGCAAAGTTGTACTAATCTATCTACAACTAATTTATCTACTACTCTATGTTCTTGTAATTAACGTGTTGATGTTTTTAATACATTAGTCCAACAATTGTTGCTAATAAAAGATCTTCAATCTTTTGAATTCAATGCAATCTGTTATTCTATGAATAATATCTTAGAAGAAATATATTAGAAAACTATGTAAAATCGAAGTTATCTGTATGCAGCAGTCAAAGCGATGCAGCGTTAAATTAGATTTCAATTTGGAAGATTATATGGTTTAACATTCGACCTTTGCCATAATTCCGTCTGAGCATATTATCTAAATAATTGTATTCCTTCCATGTGGCACACACTTAACTCTATTACGATGCAGGGAATTAGAACTTTGAAATTTCGGTACACGTGTGGTATTACCGCAGCACCTTATCAAATTATAGTTTCGCAGTGCTTAGCACGAATTTCGAGGCATTAACATTCCCTTTGACAGGAACCGATTGGCGTTGAATCGAAATACTATTTAATTGCGTTCCAAATAGGACGGGTAATATTGCTCCCTAATTTCTGACAAGTAATTTTTCAAAGAAGTGCATCTTTTCATGTGAACGATTCATGATGCACACACACATTATATTCTACACAAGTAGACTATGGATTTGTAGAAGATGTGCAAGTGAAGTTTACAACAGCAGAAAGTTAAAAAAAATTGATATGAAAATTCACTGAAACTGTTAAGAAGAGAAATAAACTTTTGCTTGTGTATCCAGGAGAATGTTTAGTACCCATTTAAAAAATAAATAAATACTTTTCAAACCCTTTTCACGTTGGACAGAATCATTTCTGTTCAGACTCGAAGCAGAATGGACGAGGTAATTAGAAGAAATAATATCTTATAATTTTCTAAAAGGGAATACGAGTTTGGAACTTACGAAACTTTTCGGTGAAACGTAGCATGTGGGTCCCAGGAAAGCGGACATCGTCAAAGGGGAAAAGAAAAGGAAGGAAAGGCGAGCAAAACCCGATGAAAATAATGTTTGGCCATTTCATAAAATGCCATCTGGAACAGAGAAGAGGTGGCAATGATAGCAAATATTAGTTTGGAACTTGTGCGAAACTCATTAATGGAAAATCGTGTTGAAAATAAGCAATGAGAGTAAGCGAGAGAAAACGATATATATGGAGAGAGAGAAGAGTTATCAGAATTGAGGAAAAATAATATTTAGTAATTCTCTAAAATGTCACGTGTAACTGGCTGGGGCAGCGGCTGAGGGCGGTAAAGAGAGCAGCCATAAGTTCGGAACTTTCGAAGCTTTTCTGCTGGGAGTCGGGGGTGAATTAGCCCGTATACAAATTTATCAGCGAAAAGTAGCACGCGCGACCCGGGGCAACCGGAGAGGGAGAAACGGGGAAAAAGAAGAAAAATAGAGGAGAAAGAGTAGCGAGTCGAAGTGGCGGCCGCAACTTTCGACCTAACTCCTTGAAAAGCTGAAAAGTCGCCCGCAATCGCGGCGCGAGGCAAACGACGCGCATCAGGAACTCCGGGAGCACGCTTAAATTGACAAGTAGCTACAGCCTGTCCTATTTCTGCGAATCCGAGGCCCGTTCGCGAGTAGAGCTCCGGTTCGCCGACTCGAAATTTACGAGCGATCTGAACGCGTGGATAGGGTTGCTATCTATAAAATCGCGAACCCAGGACGAACAGCATGACAACGCCAGAACAGTATATATTTATTACAATAATGATCAGTAGATAGAAATCATTTTTTAATGAATTATAGTACAAATCTTACCTCGACATCTCCTACGGTTCAAAAGTTATAATAAAACGTAATCAAATTTCTCGATCCACCCTACTGTGTTCACTTCAAATAATTTTAATCTCGTCAATGTTAAAATATCTGCTTTTTAAAAAACTGGTCTGCAAGAGAGACATTTGGGGCTGTATCCCAATTTTTTCAAATGTTTAAAAAGTCCCCTGCTACACTATTATGAATGTATTTACATACAATATTTTGACAAAAACATTTCATTTATTTCAAACAATTGCAAAATAAATGGTAAAAAGACTTTCCTTCAAGTCACAACATTTTTAGCAGATTCCCTTATATTTTCACTATAAGCTTCTATGTAAAAACTCATTCTCATCAGTTTGTTAGTTCTAGACCTACAATTTAATGAAAAGTGGGTGGCACTTTGTTTTACAAACTTGTAAAATCAACAATATTTAAGATATCGAAAAATCCTTTGAGATTCGTTCGTAGATTATTCGAACAAAATCTGAGACAGTATTCGGAAAAGTGTCCGAGTAACATCGGAAAAGCTGGATCCTTGAGAAAAATCCCTCAAACGTCCGTGGATGCATTATAAAACTAGGACACGGATATCCAAGGAAACCCGGACGAATGGCAACCCTACGCGTGGGACCACATTAACTTTATAATTCCGTTTGCCGGCTATCGATTAGGGGGTTTAAATGCCGTCACACGCGTGATCCACGCGTATTCGACTGACCTGTAATCCCGTCCGCAAATTGGCGGTGTCCCGCGCTCTTATTTTTCAATTCGCGAACTGTGCCGCGCCTGATAGCGCGCGCCCCACTCTGATAACTGTTGCATGCGAGTGACGTTAACGAGTGCCCGCGACCTTTCCCGCCGATCCCAACTCCGAATTTCATGAATTCTTGGCGTTCGCAATTAATATTTACGCGTGCGAATGTTAATCGCGCAAATAAACTCCGACGAAATAAACGTTTTAACGAATCGCAACGCGCGTGCGGCTAGAATTTGAATACATTCGTTTGCATTCCTTTGCGCGAAAATTTCGCGACTCTCTAATTATGTAACTGCAGCATTTTGATCCCACGCGACGATGTTGTAGCGCCCAGCGTATTCAATTTCAATTTTGATTGCTCTCACGTGTAAACGATAGGGATATAATATTCCACATGGACCCGTGTTTGTTATAACTAAAATTCGAAAAGTTGTGAAGTTAATATTATCTTTTAAGTGATATTGGTTACAAATAACCATTAAGAACGACTAAAATTGGTCTGATCATTAGTAATTATTATCTATTAATCATTATTAATTATTATTAATAATGAGAATTATTATGTGGCCATTGGTACCCATTATTGATGACAGACGTGTTTTATTTTTGTTACGAGCTAACCAATATTATATGTAGAATTATTTATAAAGCAATCAGTGTTAATTACGTAATGAATTATTCAACGTGATACAGTCACAATTAAGTATTATGTAAAATTTATGTAAAATTTGCGGTGATGAATTGCATCGCAGATCATCTGGCATGATTTTCAGAGCTGATAAGAAACATATTATCATCGTTATAGTTAAAAAAAAGAAAATAATTTAAATAATCTAAAAATACCAATTGTTTGAAAACAGCACGATTATCTAAACACAAAACGGTACGAAGTCTCCGCTGCACTAGGTAGTAAAAGAAACAGGAGATTCTCCGCGAAACTGCAGTTTTCCCGAGTAAAACAAAAGCGCAATTCTCAAGCGTATCACTTTTCATTAACAGTCTTTTCATCCGAAAAATGGACCGCAATCCCCATTCTCTACCGAACACGGTGCATTCCGAGGTGTAGGTCGTCGAGAGTTCAACAGAGAGGAGAAAAATGCAGCGGTAACGTCGAAAATTTGTTGCGGTTGCAGGCACGGCGAGGGGCAACCGCACATGGCCACTTTTCTCGAGACAAAGTGGAACGCGAAACAATGTGCTGGATACCTCGGATTCAAATGTTTTCGCTGGCACGCGTTTTCTGTCGCTCTTGAAACATTTAGACGCGATCATTTGGCAAGATACACACATTTTTCGCATGCATAGTCAGTGTAAAAAGAGTATTCGGACACCATTTAAAAATAAATAACTTTTTCACGATTTTTAAGTTTAAACTAGAATTATATAGGGTGGACCTCGAAGCGTGATCAGCTTAGATTTTTTTACCACTAATAGTTTCATCGGCAAATGTTGAGATAAAATAATATGCTTCAAGATGATTGTACCAAATTTTTTGTCAACTCTTTTTCCAGAGTTATCAGGGTCACCTTCAGAGATCCAATAATCCTTAATTGTGTAATTTATGTGATGAATAGGCTGCAGATATTGATGCATTTATGACGGAATTAGTTGGCTGAAATATAAAACAGTAAATTAGAAACATAGAACATAAAATAGTTAGAAACATTCAAGAATATTGTAATATTGTTTTTAACGTAACAAAGTCATGAAGGGATGAAATCGATTTTTATTTTTAATTTGCATAAGTTCCGCAGACTAGTGGAGAGTTCAAGTACATTCTACATGACTGTAGATCTTGCAAGATTTATTTATAATCTGTGTGAAAGGCTAAATAGCATAGCAGAGATTTTTAAGGTAGACAGTCTCATATAAAGTGATGTTTATGAATATACTAGTTAAATATTTTAACACATTTTCATCATTTCATTTGACTTTTACCATCGTGCCAATTTCACATACGACGGACACGTTAAGTTGCGAAAACGATGGACGAATAAGGATTAAAAATGGTGCATTACCGTAAAAGGATCAAGATGAAAATTTTATGAAAATTTGACTTATTTCATCCACCTTGTGACCAGAGATTCAACTCTCGGTTCTTGCTCCGTCGCGCCATGCGGTATTATTTCGCGACGCTGCTGTCCGCCTCGGCGTTGAAGCGATCGCCGCCACCCGCAGACGATGGATAACGTCTGCGCAGAATATTTTAGCATTAATTCCGGTGAACGCGGAAGGCGGCCAGAGGGGCGAGCTTCTTAATGGAATCGTATCGCTAATCAACCGGTGCCCGCCCCTCCCCTCCCGCCTCGGGGGTGTCTCAGGGTTGAGTCGCTTGTCTCAGCGCCCAACCCCCGCGACCCAAAATTATCTGACAGATTTACCGCTGTCGTTCTCGCGTCCTACCTCAGCTATATAATTTCTTGAGCCACTGAACGATCGGAATTTACGGCCTCGCGAAACGTCACGTGACGTCCTTATTGATTATTGAGACGCGTCCCGGAATATGGACGTCGCGGTCTTGAACTTGCGAAACTTTCGCGAACGTTTACGAGCGTCGGTAATCGAGAGGTCAACACTTCGTCAATGGCTTACTCAATTTTTCTTACCAAACTGGAAAATCAATTTTCGCTACGGTATATTGTAAGCTGTATGACGAATTACATAAATACAGTCTCAACATGCGAATTTCAGTAAGAATATTAGCAAGATAAAATAACAGCATCCTTGAATTCATTTTTATCGATGATTTAGTATTCAATCTTTGGCTAGCGTGCTCGAGAACGTCTCACTCTGAAAAAACGTAATGCCCGTCGCGACGACTTTGATAGATTAAGAGTAAAGACCGCGTTCCACCGTTGTCATTTTCGAATTTAACATGAAAATTTATTCCAGCCGATGGTGAACTTCTTCCGGGGACTCGGCCGAGCATAAAAGATACGATTATATTGGCTTCGTTTGATTTATGCCAAACGGGGAGTCCTTTCTTCTTTCCACGACGCGACCGTAGGCTGTCGTGCATTTATTTCCATCGATCTGTTCATTAATAATACCAATGCGAGGGATCATTAAATTTCGCGATGCCCAGAGCGAATTTCCGACGCATCTGGATACGGATTAATGTAATCAAGAAGATTCGATAAAGTTCCCTCACCTCTTTTGCGGATAATTACTCAAGATACTCGTGGACCGTTTCAGAATGAATATTTTCCAAAAACGAGTTACCATTAGGCCGGGCAATTAGAGGACTTAGAGATTTGCTTTTCATCTTGTATTTCGTATAGAGGCTGTCTGTCGAGCACCGATACTGAACGGAGCTAGATGACAAGCGGCAACCGATCCGATCGAGCCGGCCGTCGACTTTGCCTCCGAATTATTCTGCATGTCCTGGCCAGGACTTTACGTTGATGCATCACGAGGGACGTGTATCGATGCGTTTCACGAAGTAACCCCGGTGCATCTGACATTATTAGTGCCGGGCGGAGTGTGCTCCACGGCCGATAAAACGTGTACGCACATACGCTCGATCGGATTAGCCATACTGGTGTAGAGCTCGCGGATGGACTTCTGTCGTACAATGATAGCCGGATTCAACTAGCACAATGAGAGTTCAGAGAAACGGCCGAAGCAACAGAGAGAATCGGAGACCGGGTGGAAAGAGAGACTGAATCGCAAATAATAGTCGCGGCCCGTGCGGACCGGCTCCGGCACATTCAACACTTGTTGAAAATTCCGAACTCAATCGTAACTAAAAATTGTTAGCTCTCCACCGGCGGTCGAGAATGTTC
Organism: Lasioglossum vierecki; assembly: GCA_028455595.1. Classification (NCBI taxonomy): domain Eukaryota; kingdom Metazoa; phylum Arthropoda; class Insecta; order Hymenoptera; family Halictidae; genus Lasioglossum; species Lasioglossum vierecki. The sequence continues at coordinate 10,511,870 of CM052339.1, read as the reverse complement.
ATTGACATCTCTCTGTATTCGACAATCTGTACGAATTGCGGTCGAA
>CM052339.1:10464678-10511724 GCA_028455595.1 Lasioglossum vierecki | reverse complement strand
AGCGACCCGATCGTTTCCGAATCAAGTCGAAGTCGGTTCGTGCTCGAGTCACAAGATTCTTCGCGCCTGCTGTACACCGTGCATATGAATATAACCTTAAGAGGGTAAGTATTACACAGAATATTACTAGAAAAACAAGTGAAACATGTTAGCGAGATCGAGTTGTTTGTCATTATACGAACATAATAGGAGCTGTGCGACGGCTCATTGTAAAGAGGAAGGTTGATTGTAACTTGTTTCCATCATGATTTAACGAGATTATGTTTTTAATTAATAATATGAGCGTCTAAAATAGGGAGAAAATTGAGACAACCACCATCAGGTTCCCATGTATTTTTCTAATACAAAACGATTTTTTTTTACTGAAATCATGAGTGCAGCTTACAACAATTAACCCTCTTCTTTATAATGAGCCCTCACACAGCTCCTATTATGTTCGTATAAGGACAAACAATAACAGTGTTTTTTTCTCACTTGTTCTTCTAATAATATTCTAGTAATATTCTACCTATCCCTTACCCCCTTAATACATTGTACAAAATAGCATCGTTAACCAATTAACAGTTCTTATAACAAACTCTATTGTTTTTCGTTAAGTTAAAAGTGTCGTTTACAGCAAGTCCTCGACTTGCACTGATTTGTTTTACGTGGATTTACAGATAAATTCATAACATTCGCTGCGCACGATATTTATGTGTGGTAGAAAGCCAAAGTTCACTTTACGAAGATTACAGGGAGAAGTGGATCGGTCGATTCGCCATGCAAGTCCGGTCACGATTCGATGAGTTACGGGAATTCGTTCTTGACTCACTCTTCGTAGCGCAACTTTTCCCGTATTAAATTTCCTTCTCATTACCTTCAGCTGTTATTCGCGGATCCGGCCGTTAATGGTAATTTAAAGTCAAACGCGTCCGATGCAATTCGAGAAAAGTTTTCGCCCAGTCGATTCTCCCGAAATCTGTCTCGCGTTTTGTTTCCCGCGGGTCATTGCACCGTGAAAGGAGCCACGGTCACGTTCGCCATTTTCTCAGATCAGTTTCCTGTTGGGGAAACAGCTTGCGCTTCGTCTTTTACCGTTGTTTCCACCCCTTTTCTATATTTCAGTCAGTCTTAACTCTTCAGTCAACATTTTTCAATTGTTCGCGACATGCTTCACTATACGTTGACGAAGAGATCGGGGCACTAAAGAAATACAATATCTAACTATAACTTTTTTTTAGGAAACATTTACCAATGTCAGCTCACTTGTAAAATATGACAAAAAAGAAGAAGAAGCTATGGTCAGCTGTCAAGGACCTCCCTGCAAAATAAAGATTGCTGGCATCGATTGTAACAAGAAGTCGAATGTAAGTTTTATTCTTCTTTTAATAATTTTAATAACTCGAAGTTCATTGGTGTTCTCATATTCTGTTAATTTGTCTTCTGCCTGAATTGCACCTACTCGTTTTTGATTATGAATGTATAAACCCCGCGGGATAGTTGCGAGAATGATGAAAGCTTGATTCTTTGATCTTGCACGCAGAAACTTCTTACACTGTAAGTTCAGAGTGAATCTTTTTCCACGTTGTGCAGGGAAGTAACGTCCGCGGAAATATCTACTGCTTTTTTGGAAGAGACAAGTTCGGTAACTTTCTCGTCGAGCAGTAACGAGTTCTTTTTTTTTTAGGAAAGCAATTTTCTATAAGGTTGACCACTGCTACCAGAAGTCCATTATCTTCTCTTCCGCTGTCTCGCAGTATTATCCCGAAATTCGCTTCCGTTGTAAAAACAAGTTCGCGAAGGGCGACAACGGCACGTCAGAAAAGCGTTGTCCCTTATCTACAGAGAAAACAATTGTTGTATCCCACAATGCTTTTATATCGTCGGGAAAATAACAAGCGTTCTTTTGTAATTAAAATCGATCGATGCAAGGAGAATGTTTTTGTCGGGTCGTTCCTTAATTGTTAGCATTTTCCTGACTAAAGTTGTCAGTGGTAGGTGCAGGCTAGTGACCAATCGATTACGTAGAGGTAAAGATCAGTGATTTTTTTATGATTTAAAATAACACTTCTAATGGAAGAGCCTGTAGAATTCATTGATCAATTTATGTTTACACCTGAGAAGATTATAAATATGAATAATTGTTTGTTCCGTGAATTCAAGGAGGAATAAAATAGGGGGCTCAAATAGAACGGGAAAAATAATCGTTTAAATAGGTCTTTCTTTTTAAGCTCTTTAAAAAACCTCTTCACTTCGAGCTTTCAAAGTAGAATGACTCTTGAAAACGGTTGAAACTTTCTTAGACTCGTATCTAGTCAGACTTCTTCTTCCAGCAAGAATACGGAATTCTTGAAATTGTATCGTTGTTGATTGCTGAATTACCAACGATCTGAGTTCTCGGTGCTTCTGTTATCTTTTAATTATATGATTCAAAGAAATTAATTATACGTTTCAGAAGAATTGATTAAATTTGACGAAATTTTCTTGCATGTCGAACCGTTATTCTCAGCATCTAATCACATGAATATTTAGAAATATTGACATTATCACGACGCTATTTATTTCTCGTGAGAATTCAATACCAATTAATTGGTAGAAGATAACAAGATCGATGGGAAACGGATAATACCGTGCCACCATCTGCGCCTATTGCAGTAGAAATGGCCAGTAATGATCAGACACATTAACCACTACTACCGAAGAACACACGTACTCTGTAAATTACTAAAAACACTCGACAAATTCTGGTACAAGAAACACCCACAAAAAAATGTTTGTTCGTATTTTTAATTTGACTTCCAATTTCAGTTTAAAATTTTCATTTGATTTTCAATGTTGATCGACGCTTTTAATTTCAAACATTAATCGATAGTTTTCATTTGATTATAATTATGAATGCTATGTTATTTACTATTTTATATTCAACATATCATCTATGAATTTCTGCAGTAGTAATACTGGTTTACATCTTAATAATCTGACAAAACAATGTTTCGCACAGAAATCAATCAATATTCGTCTATAAATATAAAAACAATTCGTTTTCAATGGAGAATGATAGGTATCTTAATTTTATAAATGTCACTATACATATTTTGTTAAATATTGTTGTAGATGACGTTTAGACGAATCCAACGAGCTACTGTACTACGGTTTTAATAATGTGAAAATAATTTTGGCCAGGTTTTCGAGGCAGACGCCCCACCGTGTCGGCGTGTACCGGTGCGCGGCGAGCTAGCGTGGTGCGAAAAATGCGTGGCCGTTCGCGAACGCACGCGGGTCCACGGGAAAACAACGGCACAGGGCGTTACGATACGTTGCGTCATGCATTGGACGGTTTTCCGGATAGGGCAGTAATTTGGCGGCGCGGCGCAAGCGCCGCAAGTCGGGTCCGGGTCAACGGCAAGAACCCGGTCTAGTCGTACGACGAACGCCCGAGCGGGTTGTCGGTGTCGCGACGCTCCGCGAAGCCGATCCGCGAGCGCATACCCGTTTCCCCTTCCACCTCGCGACCCGCCGCTGAAGCAGAGCGGAGAAGAGACGAAGCAACAGGACGAAATACAAACAGAGAGTCAAGCCGACCGGGCATTTTCCTCAACGAACACCTGTGTTTATCCGCTGCTGACTCAATCAGACAGATTTCGTTCGAAACAAAACATTACCTTGAAAATAACCGATCAGTGTTACCGATAATCCGCTGTTCACTAACGAGGGACCGAGTACTCGGGTAAACGGGTAAATAGTGCCGCGAAGAAAGGTGAACGGGTTTCGGAAAAAAATTCCCGTCGTTCCTTGGAAACGCTTTTTGCCCAACAACCTAGAAGACCTGTCTGTCGGGTGATAGAGTAGCCGTCTTCCGAGGGAGTACTTGTGATCGAGTGGTCGGACGGATGTGGTCCTGTCTTCGTGGATCGCAACGTTCAGTGTCCTAGACAGAAGCCGGAAAATCGCGCGTCGATTCGGAATGCCGACGTCCGTCTTTTTCGCGGTAGTGTGAACGATCGAGACACGGGGGTCGACGCACCTGGTTCCGCTTTCGATCACTTGCGCGGCTTCTTGTATAGGTCTTTGATAGAGTGTCCTTGAAACATTTGTTGCCAGTGTGGTGTGAACGGTCGCTGGTGATGCACGACGGTGTTTAACGGTGGTTCGGCGGACTTGCACGAGATCGAGGATCGATCCTACGGAACCTGCCAGAAGCTACACCTTTGGGAGAATCTTCGTGGTGTTGGACAGGTTTGTGGATATTGGGGGTTGTTGCTTTGGGAGGATACGCTTATCCGTTGATCGAGGAAGTTGTGGGGAGACTTTAATTGCTGAATATTGAGGGAGCAAGTTTGCATAATACAAATTCTCATCGATGTACTGCTTTCTTCTTTTTATTATGAGCATTATCCTTTTATGTAATTTCATGTAGCAGAAAATTTCTAAAAAGTGTGCTTCCGAGATTGATACACGCAGAAACTAGAAGTATAAGGGAATGTGCTTAACAGAATAAAAAACAAATAGAGCAGAGGAAAGCTCGTGGAAGTTAATAATCGGAATCGACGAGGGAGGATAAGCTACACGATGGAGTTAGTAAAATGGCTTACTTCCGATAAAAATTGCAGTAGACATAAGATGGAAATGCGTTTGAACGAAAATCGACGTAAATTAAATGTTTGTTGGTGTAGGAAAATGTTTCATCAATTTTTTATTTTTTCATATTCTTGCAATAGAAATTAATGTTGCCATTTTTTTATTCGACATTTGGAGTCGAATGATATATATGATTTTGTTAAACATTGAAGGGTGAGGGAATGTTCGTTTACTCTATTTCACGATACGCATATTGCAGAAACGGTTGATTAAAATTGTTAATGTGATTGCGACATGATTTTATTCCGATGCTGCCACATATCAAAAGTGCTGGGTTTATTATTATTTGTTTTGCGAATGATCAAATTGAACTGAATGCAATTTTGTGATTGAAAGCGGTACTTCAAATTAGTCCTGAAATATTATATGAACTATAATAGAAGAAATATAAATAATGGCTTTCTCAATGTTCATATTTCTGACTTTGTTAGAGAAACGAGTATAACAATACTGTAAAAGCACAAGCTGACAAAACGAAAATTAAAACTAGCATGCAACCAACGGTTGCAGACGCAATTCAAACAAACATTTAAAACTACACCGTAGTTCTTAATGAATTTATGAGATTCGCAGGCTTGTAGAACCCAGAAAACGTTCACATTAACATTCAACCCCAATTATATTCTCGTTTCATTCTTTTCACATGGAACCTTCTAGTCCACGAAACATTTACTATGATTTTTATTTTTGATATCTTAAACATTAGATTATTAAAACTAATTCTTCAAAGTAAAATGAAATTTTACCGCGCGATTCGGACTATACTACTAGTTGGAGAATAAAAACATCTGTTTAATTTCAAACGTTCCCATTTTGTCTTTATTCGTTAATATTTTGATCTGAAAATAATTGAGAATGTTAAAAAGCAGATTCTTCACATGTTAATTATTCTTTAAAAAAATCTCGAATATGTAAAAGCACTTTGTCAAGGCGGTGACTACTTTATAAAAATAACAATATACCTATTCAAATTTTTAGCCACTCTTTTGACATTACACAACCAAAGAATTTTGGCAGGTTCTGTGAGCCTAGTATTAATGAAAATTCTATTAATATTATATAGAAATAATCTTTTAATGGTATAGTAGTGGCATTCGTCCGTGGAGGGTTAATGTCTCGTGTTAGGACTAAAGGTTCCGTGAAACGAGGGTGGGTGGTGATGGTTGCAAAGGTTGAAGTGTGATAAAAACGCGTTCGCTTGTAACGTTGGGAGAGGAAATTGGTTCCTATTGACCTCTCCGGTCGTCGGTTTGCACACGAGCCGCGTTCCGGGAACGCTATCGAGCCTATCGAGTTGTTGTATCAAGGGAAATGTTTTTCAAAGGTTCTGGTTCGTGCCGATCCATCGGAAAAAGCGCCGGGGGTGTCTCGGGCCGACGGAGTCCGACTTTCCTCTATGACAATTCTCCGCAGCCGGAGACTAAAGGCTCGAGAGAGATAGAGAGGAGAGACACACTTGTATCGATGACCTCGAAACGGCGATGTCGAGGTCGCCAGCGTGTTATGAAATGCATCGAGCATCAAGATTATTTATTGAGATGTTTCGTTGATCGCGGGTGGGGAGCTTTTGTTCGCCGGTCGATTATGGGAGGAGCGTAAAGCAAAACAGTATATAGTGCGTGCTTCTTTTTGCTGTTCTATCAACTAGCCACTTTACTCGTCGTTAGATTGAATATATTTGCACAAAACAATTTTGCTTTCGTACGATTACTGATCAGTTACTACCATGTACAATGTAAGATGTCGGTTTGGATGTTGGTTTTGTTAATGTACGCTAAGTTTTGAAAATTGAGCGAATCAGCTGATGAGTCAGATCATATTTAAACTCGCTTTCCTCGAAAACGAGGCGTCGCATAAAAGATTTTATTCATTCTTTTCGTAAAGAAAATTCAAGTTTGTAACGGAAAAGCGCTAGCCCCTTCAAAGATTAAAACTGAAAAAAATGCAGCGGGATATTTTATAGTGTTTTGAAAATTAATTGATAAGAAGAAGGATTAGCATTGTCACGGAAAGTTAACCATTGCAATTTCTGTGGAATGTCATTATCAGACTGTGAATATTTGCGCGAAACAAAAATTGCCCAAGTCAATTATAAAGAACCGAAATTAAATTAAAATGTATTTTTCATTTAATCATTTTATGTTGGTTTTCTCCAACCAAGTTTATTAATAAAAAAGTTAAAATTTCACGTTACGACAGTTTCGTGTTACTTGGCTATTAAAATAGAAATTTGCATAAACATCCGCGCGACTAATGGTGTAAGGTTTCTTTAACATTGTAGCGCTGTTAACGAGATTGAAGTTTAAAATAATATTTTCTTGTGTTTGTTTACGAAACTAGCTGATACTTATCGCGATGCTTAAAAATAGCTTCGTCAATTATTACCTAGAATGTTACAACAATAACAATTCATTCTTGTGAACGAAACTTGTCTATACGAGAAATTCGCATCATTCGAATGGATTTATACCTTCCGTATCTTGTAGAATACTTTCTATTGTTAGATCCGAATAAATGTTAACGAAAGAGAACATTTCCTCTTTGAGATTCCATCGGAGCTGCAGAATTCTTTTGCATATAAAGCAGAATGAGCAAAAAACCGACTACGTTTCTCGAGTATTCAAATCTTATTCCCTCGCGTCTTAAATTGTTAAAGAATGCACACAATAGGTAATCCACAACGTGCAGAATTCCCTACATAAAAATATTAAATCACTTATGGCGAAAACTAATTAGCTTAAAAAATATTTACCGTAAAAACCAGTTTCGTTCGTTAATTTCTATAATATTGATTGCGGTGCGTACAGTTTCCGGCCGGTTTCGCACCTCGGATAAATTACTTTCAATTTCAATGGTCGCGGTAGAATCGATTTTAATCGCGCGTGTACTCGTCGATCCCACGGTGAAAGCAACAATGGAAGGTTCTCTGCGAAACGATTAATTTTTCATGTGCTATAAGTCGAGTACGTCAATCGAGATACGGGCAGTCTCGCTCGGTGGAGAATCGACGCGAGGTTCATTGCCAAAATCGTGGGCGTTGCTGAAAAGACGAGGAACAATGTGTTACATATCGGTCGCCTCTGTGGCGGATGATTCCGCGGAATGCTTGCATTTAGATGAGTGTATTTAATCAGTCGAAAATCGAAATAACCCGGTTCCCCATCGAACAACCTTTGTGTACATTGACGGTTCAAAACAAATGGAAATATCATGGTAATGTCCTGTTATCAATCATGCAGTCGTTAGAATACACACGCGATTACCTCAAGGTTCCTGAACGAAGGTTTCTGGTACGATCTCATTGGCAGCTTGTCACGATTAGATAGTGGAAAAAGCCGCTCATTATTTCACTAGAGTTCATTACCTATCATTATTTCACTAGAGTTCATTATAATTTAATTAAAAAATTCTTATCTTGAAGAAATATTCGCTGTTTACTCATGACACTTACGTCTATTTATAGTTAAAGCAAAAGTACTTGAACGTCCGAATTCATTTGCTCTATTTCAAAAATTCTTTAACCGTAATATTCACGTTGTAAATGATAAACTTGTCGATGTACCACCTCCTCTTCGATTTCAATGACCTTCAAATATGTTGTCTCATTATTTCACTAGAGTTCATTGTAATTCAATTAGAAAATTCTTATCTTGGATAAATATTCGCTGTCTATTCATGACACTTACGTCTATTTATAGTTAAAGTATAAGTACAAGTACTTGAACGTCCGAATTCATTTGCTTTATTCAAAAAGTTCTTCAACCGTAATATTCACGTTGTAAATGGTAAACTTGTCGATGTAACACCTCTTCGATTTCAATGACCTTCAACTATGTTGTCTCATTATTTCACTAGAGTTCATTGTAATTCAATTAGAAAATTCTTATCTTGGATAAATATTCGCTATCTATTCATGGCACTTACGTCTATTTATAGTTAAAGTATAAGTACTTGAACGTCCAAATTCATTTGCTCTATTCAAAAAGTTCTTCAACCGTAATATTCACGTTGTAAATGGCAAACTTGTCGATATACCACCTCCTCTTTGATTTCAATGACCTTCAAATATGTTGTCGCGATTACTATTCCGAATAACATTATTCACAACGTGAATAATAATTTGATCACCCAAATTGTACAGACAGTTTCTATAGAACAATTAAATTTCAAAGTTTAGTGTATCAATACTTGGACGATTTTAACACAGTAATTGATTTCTTGATTTTCCGACTTCTCTTCGAGCTTCTCTAATCCTGTGGAATTTTTATAGCTGTTGAACGAACGCCGAACGTGTTAATAGACTGAATGGGATCGCCCAAGGGAATCGATAACACGGGATGTGTACATTAATCGAATAATAGAACGTTGAGGTGGTTCTACAGTAGCCATTGTGTCAGCCTGATTCGGTCCAGTCGCTTTTTTCCTCGGAAATAATCTTTCAACTATGCACGCAACAACGACTTCTTCACCACGAAGTTCATGAAAGTCGCGGGTCTGAATAATTCAAACAAGCGCACATCAAAGGAAGTGTGACGGTGGCTGCGACTGCCGCGACAATGGAGAGCACCGATTCGCGAAAAAAAGGATTTCGTTTCCACGTGGGACGGTTTTTCCCGAGATTTCGCGACGGAACACGGGGGTGTGGCGCATCCCCTGGAATATGAAAGGGAACGGATGATATTAAGACAGCGTTCCCGTTTGAAATCTTAACAGGCAGCTTTTCTCGGACATTCAGTTTCTTTGAGGTTCCAGTTAATACTACTGCCCTCTCTCCTCCCCTCGTAATCGCGCGAAATGCGAAGTTATGTTTTCCACCGAGCTTTTAATTACCTCTTTCAGTTTTATATCTGCGCGAAACGTTCTTTTTCTACCTTCGAGCTTCGGAAACGAGATACTTTGCGGAACGAACTACACAGCCAACTCAATTCGTTCGAAATTACGCGAACTCCTTCATCCCGTTCGCCATTTTCACAATCAAATTTATGTCTTTTTCAGTCGACCAATTTTAATTATTTGCTACCGAGTTGTTCTGTACACTTGAGATGTTTCTGTATGTTTTCAACCAACGTTCGAAAACATGAAGATGACCTTCAATTTTGTAACTGGAGTATGCTACGTATTGTTTTATATCATATGAAAGGGTGTATCAAAATGAATTCATTGATGATCGTCAAGATTGTACATATACTTTCGTATGAAATAAAAGAGTACATAGCGTTCTATTTAAAAAATTGAAGATCATCTTCTAAAATAATAATGCAGATACCAAAATTATAGACATTATTACATTGCTTGCATGAAACAGTATGACGTTCTCCTCTTCAAGAGATGGAAAAGGTTTACCTTTAAGAGGTGTACCAAAATGAATTCATTCATGATCGTCAAGATCGTACATATACTTTCGTATGATATAAAAAAGTACATAGTGTTCTATTTAAAAAATTGAAGATCATCTTCTAAAATAATAATCCAGATACTAAAATTGTAGACACTACTACATTGCTTGCATGAAACAGTATAATTTTCTCTTCTTCCCTTTCTTCGTAGTGTTTACTAGTTCTGTAGATAGTTATGGATGGAATACAATAACACATTTAAACACTTAACCCTTGGCACTCGAGTGGCGCCTCTTGAGCGACACTAAAAATTCCTGTTCTAGTATTTAAAATATTGTTTACATTATCAGCTATGTCGGTATTTAACTAATTACTAAACATTTACGTCTTGTATGAGGTATTATATCAACTTGATATATCTACCAAATTTAAAAGATCACAGAGAATGAAAATATTCTAGGTCGGCAGAAACGTTTGATTTTCGAGTTAAAATAGCTTTGAGTGCAAAGGGTTAATATGGACAGTTTATACATAGCAAGTACGGTGAAAAATTATTTTGCGGTTATTATTGATCTTGTAAAACACTTAGTACAACATTTAATGGTATTCAAACGCAAAATTTCTCTTGAAAATGATTCAAACTTGGATTGAAATGTTGAGATAAATTTATAAATTGCAAAATTGCTTAACTTCTTTAGATAGTGTTGCATAACTTTCAATTGTCTTCACTTGTCGGTTGACTCTTCATAATTAATTGGGTAAATGATGTTGAGGTAGAATAATACGACGAACGCTGTGAAATTGGAGAATTGTCCAAACGCCATATGAATATTGAACCTTCAGACCGCGGCATATTCAACGAAAAAAGATTTAAGTGAAAATAAACCAGCTATCGTCCCGTCGTTTCCTCCGCCAACCCCATCTTTTTAAATATCAATCATTCCGCGTCACCGGCCTGGAAAAAAGTTAACTTTCTCATTTGGATTTTCATAATTCTTCTTGCGAGTTTGTTTGTGTGACCCGCCGGGTTTCCTTCCAGTTCCGCTGTGCGCACAATGATGCAACGACGGTTTTGCAGAGTTATGCATTTGAAATGTAACTCTACACCATCGGCACGAATTTAATATGGATCAAGCATAGAAAGAGAGAGAGAGATATTTAATACTATTGCCTCCGTGGAATAGCGATGGCAGATTTTTCATTAACTCGCGGATAATCGGTCTTGCGGAGCGAGAAGCGCCGGCTGAAGTAGAAGATCAAAAGCAACGATATGTTTACGCGTGCCAGTCCATTGATTTATTTATACATTTTCAAGAAAATGGATCTCGTTGTCCCGCGCGAACTGCACTTCCTTTGACCGAATCAGGCGGCGGAAATTTTTTAAAGTCGATATTTATTCCATCGATGTCTGTCGCGTGTCTCTTCATCTCGTTGTTCCACTTTCAATGTATAAATATTTCAACTGCACTATCGGACTGTCGAAAAAGTTCTGAGCACTCTCGCATTTGCGATAAAATTTTGAAAATCTCTCAAGCATTTCTAACCGCGTTTCGCGGTTTCGAAACGCAAGTCCATACCGAAAATTTTTGAAGAATTAATCGACGGGCAGTCTCTTTTTCATGAATTGTGGTTTTTCAAACTACTGTCAGCATTTTCGTGCGATTTTTCCAATTCAAACGAGTAGAAACGTGACGTTATTCTCAGCACATTTGCTTGTTCAGTTGGCGATTTAACGGAACCTGGATCATCGAGACATTTATCCAGTATTTATGTACACATTGAATAAAATTCTGTGATTTATCGAGTAGGATTGCATGATAAATAAAAACACATATGTAAATTTCCCCCTGTATTGAATGTAGAATTAGAATTTTTACCGAGAATCGTAGGATTCGCAAAGAGATAAAATTAACTTTTCATAGAACACACTACGTTTCAACTTTGTAATTGAAAAATCGACCAAATACTATCGTCAACAACCTATGACATTACAAGTAGATTGCGAATATTATTGATTCGCTGCAGCCTTGACAGTCTGAAAACTGCAGGCACAATAAAAGAATGTAATGCATTTAAACGAGCCTTGAAACAGAAAATGTATTCGTAATCGAATCCGCGCGAAAGCTAAAAATTGCGGGCTCATTCATAACGTAGTAACGTTGTTCTACCTTTGGTATTCCTCATCAAGCCGCATCTCGTAATAAAGCGAACTAATAACAATGACTATAACTAATTTTACACAGTGGTAGTGCAGCGTGCAAAGTACTCCTGAATGAACGCGCAGACCCTGAAGGGGTCAATATTGTCTTGGTATAGATTTTCACAGAAAACAATACGGCGAGTGGATTCGCAAGAGCCATAATAATTAGTCTTGAGAGCGGACGGATATAAAAATAAGTTTCGCCCTAAGTGGTCTCTAGATGCTGCATGAAAATTAATTCGTAATCTTGAAGGACGCCTACGAGAGTTATAAATATTTCATTTTGAAATATTTAGCAGTGCTGTCGACATTTCAATTAGCCCCTTGATCACGTAATTTCAACTCTAACGTGCCCAATTAGAATGACACAATTAAATTCGATTGTGTGTCGCTGTATAAACGAGCACAGAAAAGTTACCATAAAAATATTGATGCACACAAGTGCCAGATTTAGTATTCCTGGGGTGAACGTCACTCCGAATTAAAAAGTTGAATGCAGATTTTTACATTTTTACAGGACGTTCCACTTGAAAGAAATCGTGTAACTATTTTCAACCGTGACAGCTCGAGAAACGTTTTCATTGTTTTCAGAATGGGAATCAAATGGAGGGCAATATTTGTTTTATAAACATTATGTCTTAAAGATCATTAAAATCACCCTTGATCACGTAATTTCGACTCTGACTTGCCCAATTAGAATGACACAATTAAATTCGATTGTGTGTCGCTGTATAAACGAGCACAGAAAAGTTACCATAAAAATATTGATGCACACAAGTGCCAGATTTAGTATTCCTGGGGTGAACGTCACTCCGAATTAAAAAGTTGAATGCAGATTTTTACATTTTTACAGGACGTTCCACTTGAAAGAAATCGTGTAACTATTTTCAACCGTGACAGCTCGAGAAACGTTTTCATTGTTTTCAGAATGGGAATCAAATGGAGGGCAATATTTGTTTTATAAACGTTATGTCTTAAAGATCATTAAGGTTTCTTTATATATATACTATTCAATTGATCTTTATACTGTTCTAATGTTTAGGTTCCAATTTGAAGAATATAAATTTGAATCTACCGTTTCAGATGGAACACCCTGTACATGCATTTATGAATACGGTCGGCATTATAGCGGCCATACCATCTCGCCGCACGTGTTTGCGTTACGGTGCAAAATGTCGTCGCCACAAATATCTATCGACAGTGACACTTTGTGCTAGTTGAAACCTCATTCCGCGAATCTCAATGTTTACATCCCCGCCGGCCCTCGCAACGCAGTGCTCGTATTGTTCCCATTGTCTGCTCGCTTTAGTTACCCGCCGAGAACTTTCTTCCGTGGCGGTCGTTGCTTCTTTTTAATTGAAATGATCCGCCTCGTTCATTGGTCTGGATGATGGGATATTTCTTTCCGCATAGATCACTTTTAGCTAGAACGCTGACCCTTAACGTCCTATCTTCTATTTCATTTACATATATAATTTCATCTTTAAATAAATTTTACTTTTACGCCAGTACTAATATTTTAATATTGTACAATTATGTAGAATCGAATGTGTAAGATTTTTACTGAAAATAGCTTGTCACTATTGTCCTATTTTAAAATAAAGTCCTTCATACTGGAAAATAGACGTTCACTTCCAGAACTTAAATTTAATTCGAAAGAAGGAAAGAGAAATTTTCTGGACAACTTTCAAAAATTCGGCTAGAAGACATTCTGCAGTGACTCTGTTGTCGTTTGTTTTTATTTAAAATAATTTTATTAATTTTTGAAATCCGAGCAGAGGGCACGTTTCTTTGCTGGCAGTTCTTGACTGGTGCACTTTCAAACCACGGACCGAAATTCTGTGGAAAAATGCCCCGAGCGAGGCACGTCGAACTCCCATGTTTTCTCGCGTCCGGTTGAACCTTACGATCCTAGTTTCCGGAATTTATTCTTCCTGAAAATTCACTGGAAATTACCATGCGCTATCGAGAGAAACGTTCCAAAGTACGCGACCGGAAGTTCAAATATTTATCGAGCACCAGTGCAATTAAAAATATATGAAATTTTATACCGCGCGACATTAAACGGACAAGGTTTGTTTAATTTCTTCGGACTTGATTTACTTCTCTGTCTGTCAGTGACTGCCTGCTCGCAGTAATTAATTCCAACTATGAAATTAACCCTTAGGGTAATGTTAGGATAACGTCTGATTTTATTATTTATTTAGTAATTTCAGTATTTTATGTTACCATATTTTATTAATATTTTCTCGTATCGACGATCGTTTCAAGAAACCTTAGAATTATTTTATTTTTTAAATTCAATTGTTTTCCAAGTGAAATGAAATAACAAATAAGACATATTAAAACGAACATATCTGAAATACTGTGTTACTGAAATAATATTAGGCAAACTAAAATAGCAGGGTACATTTTCAAATAAAACTTGAATTTTGCGAAGCCCTGTCCATCATACATCCTACGTGTTTTCTACATTTCTGAATGTGTTTTAATTTCTTCCTCGCGAAACATTTTGCGACGTCTATTCCGCCCCGGTTGCGCCCCGAAATAGACCAAAATGTTGAATGTGTGCGTCTGGTTGTCACAGAATCAGTTGAAAAGCATGAAAACTTAAAAGGTAGTAAAAGGACGAAGGGATAAAATATTGTTCTTACTCGTGAAAATTATACAGGTGTTGCGCGTACACAGGTGGAGTCATCGTTGTTCTCGGTAGCTGAAATTATTTCGAAACGCGCAATGCTGTGTATTACTATGCCTCGCATTCTTCTTCTTTCCGCTATTCCTACCCAGCTATTTTAAATTCCATAGTGGACAGCCCTTTTCTATTATCGCGGTCTCCCAGCTGCACGTATACTATGCACCGAGTTTTACTCTCAGCCGGCTGCACTCGTTGTGCGTACTACTTTATTTTCACTATTCCGGGTCCAGTTTCCACGAAATTTTTCATCTTGCCCCGCTAGCCTATTTCCTATTCATGCATTAGTTTGCATCGATTTAACCGAGACCCTGGGCAAACACTTTTCTGACTTACAGGGACAGATAAAACATTTTTATTGTATTATACGTTCGATTTTCATGCATTTATGGCTTCTGAAAATTTTCAAAAAAGGGTAGAATATAAAATTCCACATAATTTAGTACAATTTTTATCTACTTCAGATCTGCAAAGGTCACTACCACGGGAAATAAGAATCTATCTTATTCCACTTACTTAAAATTCGTCTACAAGAATTGAAAATTGCATAAACATTCAGAATTATTCAGAAAGTTATATAAATTGAGAGTAATATTTTAGTAATATTTTAATTATATAGATTCGTCTGTTTCTACTGCTTGTACTACTTAACATTATGAAATTATTGCACTATTTCAATTATTCAACTGCTTATATAAATTGAAAATAGTATTGACACCGCTGCAGATTATCTCCAGAATTTAACTTTAGGATTTGTCTGTTTCTAAAGCTTGTACTAGTTAACATTATGAAATTATTGCACTATTTCAATTATTCAACTGCTTATATAAATTGCAAATAATATTGACACCGCTGCAAATTAACTCCAGGGTTCATCTGTTTTGCTTTCTCTGTCAATTATTCAGAAGCTTATATAAATTGTGAACAATATTGACACCACTGGAGATTAACCCTAGAATTCATTTATGTTAAATGTTAAAATCTTTAAACTTTAATTGAAATACGCTACAAACTTCTGTTTAAGCTCAAACTATTCTGTTTCGTGGAATAACAATTCAGTTTCTCCATGTAATTCCATTATTTCTTCCTAATTTGTTTGTAATATCGCTGCACAACATCTTGGATATAATAACGCGAATTTGCATAAGCATCTGCATAGTAGATACGAATTACTGTCTTAGCATAAACTTAGCAGTTTGTCTACACACTGCTGGTAGAAAGTTTGTAATCGCTCCGCGAATCGATGGAAACAGAGGTACGTTCGTCGAGCCAACGAACTTGAGTAACTAGAAATAATTACGTGCATCTCGTGAATGATACGGATTAAGAGATCCAGTCATTGTTCTGAAAAGTATTAACTCACGAGGAGAACCATTACGATTTTAGTTCCAGTTGGAAGTTATAGAACTTGCAACTAGAAGAAATATAAAATTAGCTCATTAAATAATTCAATGAATATATAAAACTTCAGAGTTACGAACTCTTTAGTAGTGCAGCGTATAAGGATCACTCATTAATTAATTATTAATGCTCGAAATTTAGAAATGTACATTTAGCAGCAATTGGCAACGTATCTCGGTAATTATATCTACAAATTTGTTCTTTAATTATTTTCTGAAATGGATTGTACATGCTGGTCTGTTAATCTTCACCTTTTCGTAATTTTACTATTTTTTAACGTAGGAGACATGCTACCGAAACGTGGAATCACAATATCCATATATTTTACCACACTTATATTAGCTTTTGAACCACTTCCCGATGAGCTAGAGACTTGAAATTTCAACATAGCTCAGAACTGGATGACTATGCAATATTAAAAAAAGAATTTTTTAAAAAGGCTTTGTGTTTAGAATTTAAATAATATTTTGAAATATTCTCTTTTATTCCTCGCCGCGCGACGTTCGGTAGTACGTCATCGCATACAGCGATCCCCACTCTGCACGCTCCCTACTCCACTACGCGATCTCACTCCTTCTCCGATCCCGCTCCACTGGCTCACTTCGCAGCGAAGGAGCTCACTTTACTTACTGGGTTGGTTTGGATTAGGTCGGGCGGGGGGTGTGGGATGACAAGGACCGGCGGTTCTGCTCGGTAAGCGGACCTTACTAAATACTCTCGGTAGTAAAGACTAAAAAGTAGAAAAAAATATATAAAAAAAACTTTTTAGAAACGACGCTTATATTACAACGCACTAAGAAGGAGAAAATAATATTTTTAATATAAATATAAGCGTGGAGCGCCCACGAAGATTACGTTAATATTGTTTGGCGCTCAATGCTTTTATTTATAGTCACTAATATCTAAAAATATTATTTTCTCCTTTTTAGTGCAGTCTACTATAAGCGTGGTTTTTAAAAAGTTTTTATATATATTTTTTTTGTTTCAATACGGAATCATACTGCATTTCAATTAATTCCAGTCGTAAATTATTGTGGACTTTTCCTTTTAAACTGTAGAACAAACAATTCCCCATTTAATTTTTAAAAATGTCTTAAAAAAGAATATGATCACTACAAATTCTTTGTTTTTTTAATGATCGAACCTTGCGCCGAAATCACAAATTTAATATTTATATTAAAACGCACTAAAGAGGAGAAAATAATATTTTTACATATCAGTAACTATTAATATAGCTTAGCGCTTCACGCTTTTATTTATAGTCGCTAATATTTAAAAATATTAGTTTCTCCTTTACAGTGCATTCTAATATATGCGTGGTTTTTACAAAAGTTTTTATATATATTTTTTTGTTTCAATCCGGAATCATACTGCATTTCAATTAATTCCAGTCGTAAATTATTATGGACGGTATCAATATTTTTATTCAGGTCGCAGACAACTTGTCGACGGGCCACGTGTTTAACATTTCCGATCTAGAAACTTTTGCTGCAGTAGAAAATTATAGAAAAAATCCGGGGCGCATGCTTGACCGCATCTAATTTGCTCTTCGGGACGATGTCCATCATTCTACGCGAGGATTAGGCGTCTCGGAACCCTCGAAATATCGGCAGACGTTTTATCACGTCTGCATCGACTCGCAGGTTCTACCGTCGAAGTTTCCTCGACGTAGTCTTTTTCCCTGGGTGGCCGATAACATCGTCACACCGCGGTATCTCCGTTTTTCCGGGCGAGAGGGATTTTTACTTGATATTTCACGGCATCCTGCTCGATATCTTCCGGCAAGGCTATTTCCAAAGCCTATTCAGCATATTTCCATGCTTACTCCGCTCGGTTGACACCGACTCGACTGTATACACGCTACATACCTGACATTGTACTATCTACTTTTCGAATCTACGCGTTGCGCACTTCTACACAATTTCGCACTTTAAACTCGAGGACCGTTTCCCGCCGACGCGACGCTCGACGGCTCCAAATAAGATGCACATTATTCATGGCGACTTTCTTCTCTCGGATTCGCCATTGTTGCCCGGCAACACGGGCAACCATGGCTTGATTTGTTTCGCCGGGAACTCGGTTACACGCGATATAATTATAAACGCTCCTCCTATAACCCATCCGCCCATGTTCCGCCACGTTCCTTTATCTACAGTTCTTTATTACACACTCGTTCTCTCCCATTGTCCCTACATTCTCTTTCTCTCTCGTCTTCTCGTTCGCGACCTCTTATCACGACTTCACGTAACACGGGTCCAGCGGAAAGGAGAAATGGAATGTTGGAATATTTTCATGTTTGTGCGACCTGAGATAATTCGATGATGTATGGCCGCGAACCGCTACCGTTCGAACGCTCGGCATGTGCGAATTTTATTGGCCTGGTACATCGGAAGTATATGATTTTGCGCCTTCGTGACGCACGTGCTATTTTATCTTCTTTACTGTGTGCCCTGGGTACATTCGGTGCGAGATAATTCACGTTAAAAAATTGAAATCAGCTTTTTTTAACCCAGCACGATGTTCTTCACGGCCGTGATCAATAGAACGTTCTCAGACTGTGGATCTTTATGCAATACTAGCTGACCCGACTGGAAATTGCTATTGATATGTGGGAATTCCTATTGAAATATTCATTTGTTGTATTGAAATATGATTCAAAAAGCATTTCTAGTTTTTCACCAATTTTTCTTTCTCTATAATTTTATTCGGACTATTATGAACATTTTTTTTTTTTAAAAAACATTAACCAAATCGGTCCAGCACAACCGAAAAACTTAAGATGGGTTTTCCGGTTGTGTTTCGCATTAAAATTCTGAAAGTCACACAAAGTTTCGGAAAAATTTACCTACGAATAACAAAACAGTATAACTTATTTCGGGGAAAACTTTGTTAAATTGACACGAGTGACGGATGAGGGTTAAGTAATTAATTTCGCACCGAAGGAGCTCAGTTTACATACTGGGTTGATTTGGATTAGGTCGGACAGGGGTGGGGGACCCAAGAACCGGCGGTTCTGTTCGGTAAGCGGGCCTTACTAAATACTCTTGGTAGTAAAAATTAAAAGTAGAAAAAAATATATAAAAAAATCTTTTTAAAAACCACGCTTATATTACAATGCACTAAAAAGGAGAAAATAATATTTTTAATATAAATATAAGCGTGGAGCACCCAGGAAGATTACGTAAATATTGTTTGGCGCTCCATGCTTTTATTTATAGTCACTAATATTTAAAAATATTAATTTTTCCTTTATAGTGCATTCTAATATAAGCGTGGTTTTTAAAAAGTTTTTATATATATTTTTTTTTGTTTCAGTGTAAATTATTATGGACGGTATCAATATTTTTGGTCAGGCCGCAGACAGCTTGTCGACGGGCCACGTGTTTAAAAAAATATATATAAAAAATTTTTTAAAACCACGCTTATATTAGAATGCACTGTAAAGGAGAAACTAATATTTTTAAATATTAGTGATTATAAATAAAAACGTGGAGCGCTAAGCTATATTAATAGTCACTGATATCTAAAAATATTAGTTTCTCCTTTATAGCGCATTATAATATAAGCGTGGTTTTTAAAAAGTTTTTATATATATATTTTTTAAGACCCAAGTCGCAATTTCCACAATTTCTGTGTGGAAGCATTGTGCATCGTGCATCATCGGAACATAAGTCGACTAGGATGTCATGGCTGGGATTCGCCGTCGTGTCGGTGGCGTTGTTTCCTTGTAATCACGAGTCGGTTCGGCGCTGCGTTCGCATCGGGTACTCCGAAAGGGATTATTTGCGAGTCCCTGGTCGCTTTCAGAAATATCGAACCTGATTGGGACTAGGTCGAAAACCGAGGCAGTGGTTGAACCGTCCTCGAGGGGCCAACCCCGTTCACGTGTCATTAAATCCACGACTCCTGGCATTGTAGTTTTCAAGGGGAGACTCCTCAGGAACGATCGTGGCACGAACACCGCGGACACTCCATGGCTGTTCTATACGAACGTCATTCGCTAGCCGGAATTAGACGTGGATATCCGGTCTTTTACTTAACTAGAACATTTCAAAATATTCCAAATATTAAGTCAAGTTAACAATCACGATTTTAAATAATGTAATAAATGCGGATTTCTTTGCAGAATAACAGTATCCTGCATCTATCATTTTTCTACTGTACGCGTTCCTGTTTCCTTCATTTTGTGAACGCACGATTTTAAATAGATATAAAATAAATCAGAAAATGTGTCTCTTGAAAATGATCCATACAGGGATCGAAACGTTGAGTTAAATTAATTTGCAAAATGTTACAGCGTCGCAACGCTTGTTTTCAGTTACGTATCTGCCAGCATACTGTAACTCATTATTTTGTATAATTTTTTTCTAATTATTTTGCCACAGCAAGTAAGTGTTCTTAATTTTTATTTCATACATGTTTTCCACAGCTGTGTTGCAAACTCTCTTTTTGATTCTATTTTTATAAACGTATTAATTTTTCAGACTCAAAAATGTATCTCTTGAAAGTGATCCATACAGGTATCGAAACGCTGAGTTAAATTAATTTGCAAACTTGCTGCTGTTTTTAATGATCGATTTTTTTATATTACAATTTCAATCGAGATTTCATTTCATTTAAATAGGTATATCGTATTCTGTAATGTAGTCATTGTCATTTTCATGTTCATCTAACTCAAACATTCCAATATCTTCTAAATTCGAGGGCAAATTAACAAATGTAGCTTTGAATAATGTAATAATCGCAGATCTCTATGCAAATTAAAATTATCCTGCATCGATCATAGGCAGAGTTAGGCAAACATTTAATTTAATTAAAAACTTCGAATAAAGTGAGGCTTGAAACCCACCTTGTTCGAAATTTTTATTTAAATAAAATGTTTGCTCAACCCTGATCATAAGAAGCTCAAAATTTTGAACAACATTCTGAATCAGGTATTCTCGGCTCGTACCATATATCCATACTGAATGGTTTTCAACACCCTGTATACTAAAGTGAGGTTTGAAACTCACTTTGTTCGAAATTATTATTTAAACAAAATGTTTGCTAAACTCTGATTATAAGAAGCAATAGCTAAATAAAAGGTAAACTTTCGATAACTCGAAATTCTGAACAACATTCTGAATCAGGTATTCTCGGCTCGTAGCATATATCCATATTGAATGGTTTTCAACACCCTGTATACTTTCTCCAACCCCTCAGATTATCCATTTCTCCAAATTCGCTCGCAACAGCGTTCGTCTATACCAGAGCTATCATATATCCTCCAACTTTGTACCTTCTCGCGTCGTCATTTTCGATTAAGTCCCGTTGTGTGTTATTAATAAAGTAACTTGTTAACGAACTACAACACCATTTCGCGCGTCGAGCTTTCTAATTTGTCAGAAACCATGCTCGGATGTATGATGATTCACTGGACGAATTTGCTCCGCGAATAAATTCGATGTATCCGCTTTAAGGAAACGGGAAACGACGAACGGTATCCTCTTTAAGGGGCCGTAGATAAAGTAGCTCGGCTACGGATACGAAAATACGGGCGTCGGGTAGTAAGAAGTAGCATTTTCCCGTGTCTTACTTGTTTATTAATTGCTTTGTCTCCTACCTTCCTTCTGTCACTCTCGTTTCATCACCCGTTCTTTCTCAGACGATCATTATCCGTTTAAAGCCTTGACCGATCCAGCAATTATTTCGTACGATCCGTGCTCGACGTAGTCCATGCTAAATACGAACGATATTAATCCGTTAATTACTACGTCCGCGGACGATAGGCTCGCTCGCTATGTATTTTTAGAATCGAATACGGATAAGTGTGTTTGCTTCTGTTCGATTGTTTTCCATGCTCTTTCGATTCGAGGCTCTTTAATCGCGCGATGAAATCTGCTGGCAATTCTCGTCGCTAAAGTAACACTATTCTTACACCGATTTTTCATAATTGCATGGATTTTGGTAACCACTTCTGATCGGATTTTGTAGCTTCGAATTGTAAATCTAAATGGGTGTTTGCACAGTTCTGCAAAGTTATTAGTAGACTATGGATCTTGTAATGTAGTTATTGTATTATTGTCATAAAGGGTCGTCAGTTAAGATAAAAATTTTTTGTATGATATCAAATAACGCTTCTTAATGATAGATCCTGTATATTCGGCTAACCATTTAGTCGTTGGTAATTAGACGTGAAATAGCTACTTAGAATCATTCAGTATGACATGTATTTAGATTTAGAGACAGCTTCGAATTGTAAATCTAAATTGGTGCTTGCACAGTTCTGCGAAGTTATTAGTAGACTATGGATCTTGTAATGTAGTTATTGTATTATTGTCATAAAGGGTCGTCAGTTAAGATAAAACGTTTTTTTATGATATCAAATAACGCTTCTTAATGACAGATCCTGTATATTCGACTAACCATTTAGTCGTTGGTAATTAGATGTGAAATCTAAATTGGTGTTTGCACAATTCTGCGAAGTTATTAGTAGACTATGGATCTTGTAATTTAGTTATTGTATTATTATCATAAAGGGTCGTCAGTTAAGATAAAACGTTTTTTGTATGATATCAAATAACGCTTCTTAATGACAGATCTTGTATATTCGACTAACCATTTAGTCGTTGGTAATTAGATGTGAAATAGAGCTACTTAGAATCATTCAGTATGACATGTATTTAGATTTAGAGACAATATTTCAAATTTTACTTCAGTATAATTTGAAATAGCTACTTATAATAATTCAGTATGACACGTATTAAGATTTAGAGAGAATTGTTTAAATTTTACTTCAGTATAATTCCAAGTCTAGCATTACGTTAATAAAACTAATATTTCTGAGCCTTTTTAAATTGAACGTTTAGAATAACGTTTAGTATAGCTGTATAACCCCTGGCACAATTTTCATAATTTAGAACTATACAATATTATTACTTTATGGAGTTAAAACTGATGAAGAGTGAAAAACAACAACATAACATATGCATCTATTTATTATAACAAAGAAACGACAAAATGAACACAATGTTATAAGGAAAAAAGTTTACAATTAATGGAACTGCTGGAGAAAAGTTTCCGTTTTGATATTTACACCGTCAAACACCAAATTTACCAACAATTACTGTTGGATGATTCTTATAGAGCTTTTTTTGCGCTGATTCCGAATCTGTCCTTAATTTTTCCTAGAGGCGCACAGTTTTTAAGAAACTTAATTTGTTATTATAAAATGTTATTATAAAAAATATTGCATTGTTCTTTGAAGCAAAAGATTCTGTACACTTTCCCGAATACAGTGATATCTGATATTAATACATTATGAATGTTTAAACAATCGTTAAAGATGGACATCACTTTTGCACCGATTTTTGAGGATATTTTTGAATTTATCTCAACAAACAAGGGTTCAGCGGAAAATCGAACTACATCACGCGTAGAGCAGACCTCTATCTTGAGAAATCATCCGTTGAAGTTTGCAAGGTTGACTTTTTTCCCGAATCGAAAAGCAAAATATCTTCGCCCGACACGATCGGAAACATTGTGCCACGGGTTGTACATACTTAGAAAAATCAATGAACATTATCATTTTCGAGGTATCAAGATTATTAATGAATAAAATTAATCTTGATTGAATTTCTGCTTCCCATCATCTACGTAGAACAACTTTATTTAGCATGAATAATCGTAAGTGTAAACAAGCGATCAAATAAGTTCGAGCGTAAACAAACAAACATTCAAACAAAAGTGTGAATGTTTTCTCGAAAATCGGTATCAATGGCTCCGATCGAAAACATTGTGCCAGAGGTTGTAGACTCTATTAGGCTAACAATAAGCATACGACCCTGCGTGAAATGTGACTAATATTTCTGTTGGAGCTAACGAGTAGCGTGTTCCACTAAATGCTCGAACATTTGCAGTTAATGGTAGGTTTCGGAAAATTTTATGACGCTGCGAAAGAATTCGATTATTAAGTTATCAGTGCTAGGAGACGGAACTGTAGTCGTAAAAATGTATCCTAGCTTGATTTATGATCGCGTGTTATGGTTTCGCGAGCGATTCTGTTCCTGTGATGTATAGAAGAAATAATGAAAAAGATCGTGACCGAAGATGCGAGACATTTGATGGAGCATTGCGATGGTTATAGTCGAGAGCTGTGTGCTGTTGGGGAACGAAAATTAATAATACGAATATATTTTAATAATATTATCCGTCCGGTGTTGTGTCGAAGCTCTCGTTCGTTGAAAATAGTTTGTCAACGTCGGGAAAGGTAGACCGAATGTAACATTGGACAATTAATCACGAAAATGTATGCTACTTCAGAATTTCATGGACGCGTCATAAATATAGAATATAAAATACTACTCTTGCCGACATATTAATGCGATTCGGAAAATTTCAAAAAATACGCGCACCGAGGAAATTATATATATTTTAAATTTCGAAATGGAAGAAATTTATTTTCTTTCGAATTAATTTCAGTCAACCGAAACTTAATTAATTGATACTATGCTGTTTTATTCGTACACTAATTCCTTGCATTTATTCAAATTCTCATTCCAAATCGGATCTCAATTTAATCTCAAAATTTGATTGTATTTCATGATTTTCTCTTGATTCTATTTTATCTAAGAAGTCAAGTGAAGTTTCATGAATCTCGTTACTTTAGTTTTATCGAAACATGATTTGCGACAGATCGGGAAGAGAATGATAACCCTAGTAGCACAAAATATTATATGCACATTCACATAATATTAAAAAGAGATTCAATCTCTTCTTAATATTTAAATATGTATGCAATATTTATTTTATATTAAGTAAAAAATATTTCTTTTTAAACATGCAGGAAATATCTATTTCATATTACGAGAAAAATATTTTTCTCTAAATACAAAATGAATCTTTATTTAATATTAGAAATAGAATATTTTTTCCTAATGTACAGATAATATTTATTTCATATTATAAAAAAAGAATATTTTTTCTTATTATAAAATAAATCTTTATGTAATATCAGAAATTATATAATATAATATAAAAATTTCTTAATTGCGATATGGTCCTTTGGAAGATAAAATGGAGTATTCCCTCACGCAGGGCACAGAAAGTAATAGATATTCATAGTTTCTAATTTTTGTTACAACTTTTTCTTACATTTGAAAATTTTATTGAATGTTATTTAAATATTGAATTTATATTTTTCAAATATTGGATTCACATTTACTTTATATTTTTTAAATATCTAGTTTGTATTTTCTGAATATTTATCTTATATTTTTTAAACATTCAATTTATATTTCTTGTACATGTATACAATATTCAGATCCAATATTTTTCTCATATGAAAAATGTGGCTTAAAAAATATTTATTCAATATATTTGTGCTACCAGGGAAGATTTTGATGAAATTTTAATATGTTATGCAGCAACACATTCTGAACAACTTTTTCCTTTTCCAATGTAGGGGGGTCGCTTTTACTTTTAATATTTAAACTTATATTTAACTTATGCTTAAACTTATATTTAAACAAATGTACACAATATTCGACGTGTACAGATAGACAATAAATCTGCTGCTGCAGCAAAACGCTGTCACGTACTTGGAAAATTGAATTTTAGAAAATTTAGCACCGTGGTTTGTTGCGAATTTACGGTTTACATTTGTATATTTCTAATACAGTTAGGTGTTGGAGAAGAAGCGGTTATGAAGAGCGCACATTGTATTTCAATACCGTGGGCTGAACGCAACTTAATAATTCATCACCACGCTCCGGCGTAGTGTAATTTAGTGCGTTCAGTGTGTATATGTGACGTATTGTCGCTTGAATGGTGCGCCTAAAGTGCCACGGAAGATATATTGTTGCTTCCGTAACCCATTAAACAAGTGTTTATAGATCACTTTAACCGGTAGGTCACGGCACAGCAAAGAGCGATGAATTTACAGCGGACTGTTGCAGCTTCGCAAGTTTTTCAATGCTTCTCTCGCAGATAACAATAAATAATTAATGTTATAAACAATAATTACACTACGGATTTTATGCATTTTTAGTTGGCATAAAAATCCTCTTGTAATAATCAACGTTATCGCGAAAGTGGAACTAAAAAGGTTGACTAAAATTTGACTACAACTTTTCCTAAATTATAAGTATAACAAAACGTAATTAAGTTTAATCATTTACAGACGCAATTCTTCTATTTTTCTTGAAAATGATCCGAAATAAGATCGATACGTCGAAAAAGGTTATTGTGGTAATTTGCAAATAGTTTATAAAATAATAATTGATCGAACCAGTGTGCCGAAAGCATAAAAATATTGTTAGTAACAATCTACGGTCGTAAAAATTAGCTGTAACTTTGAGAACGTAATTTATTCCGTTTTTACAAAGCGATAAACACTGTTTCGTTTAACGAAGTAAAGGCTGATAATAATACATGCAATATAACAAATTATCGCTTACGGAGTATTGACAAAAGTTGACTGAATTTGCATCGATAGGGATCAGCGTCGTGGAAATTGCAATAAATAATTGTGTTATGCTGCTGAACATAATTTATAATTACGTTCGAAGTTAAATTGGCTTCGTGATAATATATGGAACGGAGTTCGTGATGTGTAACGTTGTTAATAGTTCCATTTGTTTTCGAGAGTATAAAATTTCCTGACAATATTTATGTTACGCGCATAGTTAAGCCTCCAAAGAAAATACTTACGGCTGCGTGATAATTCGCGAAAGGGAAGCTGAGTTATGGCAACTATTTATATTAAATCCACACTTTTTATTGCATTTGTTAAATTCTGAGCTGCTGCTGCAATTTTTCGGTTATCTTTTCAATGAATACGCTCTCCGTTCCATCCATTAATTTCACTAAATGAATTATTCATTGGACCGTCCGGTAGATTCCGAATTTTTAAAACTTGGAGATTGAATACAAGAATATATTTAGTTTCTGGTATAAATAAAATGGAAATCTTCGCACAAGATAAGAATTTTGTTAAATCAATTGTAGGAATTAGAAATTGCATAAAAATGATCTTTGCCTTTTGAAAATTCAACGAGTCTAATGTTTCAATTTTGTCATAAATGCATAGAGCAGTTTAGTAAAAAAGATCTAATTGCACAAATCGAGTAAGTCCAGATTTTTGTTTAATTTCTCGTTCGACCATTTGGCGATATTCATAAAAAAAGAACAAGCAATTGTGTACAGTGCTCCTAAAGAACTTTCCGCTTGAAAAACATGTAGATCTTCGACGAGCATTTCGCTAAAATCTACATCTACCTTTTGTGTGAGGTCTTCGATTGCAAATCAATGTTGCGAGTGAGTTTCGATTATCATGCAAGGTAGAACCGATGGAATTACGTCGTTGAAAGGAAATTGTGGAATTGTTGTCCGGTGTGTATCCTTTTCTCGTGAAGAACGACTTCGTAACAGGTGTTAAGGGCCTTTACGTGCCATTACTGTAACACTTCGGACGAGCAAATCGTTTTCTCCAGTATTCCTTATCTGATGTCTTTCAAACGATGTATAAAATTTTACTACCAACAGCTTGCAGTGCACAGTAATTTCCAACATAACCGTGATTTATCGTGGATGCGGAATCGCTTTCGCGACCGTAGCTTCCCGAATTATACCAATTCCGCAGCCGGGAACGAAGTTAATAATGAAGTACCGTTACAAAATCAGGTAGATTAATTTATCAGCGAAATTGCTAGACGGGGTCAAAATGATTAATTCCAGATATTTTATTTCGGAATTACGGGAACGGTAAAGATTCACGGGAGATTATTAATGCACATATTACGATCGGAACAGCGGCGAATTTCGAATTGCAAATTGAAATCTCGTCGAACCGTGTCAGGTCTTTTTTTCTTCCTATTATGTATTTCACGTCGAATATTTCGAATGTGTTCCGTATTTTTTCACGGGAAACAAAAATCGCACGAAATTCCGAATTGAACAAATCGAAGTCTCTGTGAACCGTGTCTCGATTTTTATTACCACGTTTATATTAGCTTCCGAGTTGTCTTTGTCGTTGTTGTAGTCATCGTTGTTGATGTTGTATGCGTCAAACCTTGAAATTGAATTTTAAACCACTTCCCGATGAGCTAGAGAACTGTATGAGCTCAGAATTGGTTGACAATGCAATATCCAAAAAGAAATTTTTAAAAAGACTGCGTTTAGGATTTAAACAATATTTTAAAATATTCTGCTTTGCCTCACTCTGTGCCCTCCCCACTCTGTGCTTTCCCCACTCTGTGCTCTCCCCACTCTGTGCTCTCCCCACTCTGTGCTCTCCCCACTCTGTGCTCTCCTCACTCTGTGCTCTCCCCACTCTGTGCGTTCCCCACTCTATGTGTTCCCCACTCTATGCGTTCCCTATTCCGTGCGCTCCCCACTCCGCGTGTTCCCCACTCCACTACGCGTTCCCACTCCGACTCCGACTCGACTCCACTGGCCCACTTCACACCGAAGGGGCTCAGTTTACTTACTGGGTTGGATCAGCGGTTCTATACGGTAAGCGACTCGTGGTCGTCACTACAACCCAATATGGCGGTACCCTTACCTGTCAAAAACACTACAAATTGCTCTACATATATGATTAAAACACTTTATATTTCATTACCACGTTTATATTAGCTTGCCCTGTTGTGTCAAATCTTGTAATCGAATTTAAACTACTTTTTGATACTAGGGAATGAAACTTAGCTTAGAACTGGATCACAATGCAATATTACAAAAAATTTATTTTACATACCTGTACGTTCAAAACTTAAAAAAATTCATTTCATTCCCGAATGGCTCGAGAACTGTTCGGTGTGTACTAAAACACCTTGTACCGTCGACCCTAC
This sequence comes from Lasioglossum vierecki, assembly GCA_028455595.1. NCBI lineage: Eukaryota > Metazoa > Arthropoda > Insecta > Hymenoptera > Halictidae > Lasioglossum > Lasioglossum vierecki. Next base: position 10,482,648 of record CM052339.1, on the reverse strand, counting down.
ACTACGTAAATACTATAATTACCAGCATCGTGTGGGCAGACGAGAAAGTGGTTCACGGCGAAACCGGACGCGTGCAATCTGCTCTATCGTTTCGAGTGTTAAATTGAATTAATTACACGCGTTCTCAAATTATAGCTATTTCTGTGCTTTCCACTGTACGGGAATGACCGGGCTGCGTAACCACCGTGTTCACGTTTCTGAAAAGACGTCGTTGTTTTGTGTTCGAAATTCTCCAGTTAAGCTTCGTTTAATATCTAAATCATCGGAGTAATTACCGTCTAATCCTTTCAGCCATTACGCATCACAAACGGCGAATAATATCCATTAGCTTTCGCGTCTCCAAATGGAGCTGCTATTACGAGATCGAAATCGCGTTTTGAACGAAACAGGAAACGGAGGAACAAAACTTAATCCAAGAAACAATTGAACATGGATATTCAACGATTAAGATTCAACATTTTATGAAAATAATTCTCGTGTCACTGTCGGGTCCTCGGTCTTCCTTTAACACTTGTTACGTTGAATGAACCAACTTCAGCCGGATGACAAAATCCACCGAAAGACGGAACAAAGGTTGAGTCGCACTTAAGAGATTCATGCCACGTGCAGGGAGAAAGCAAGTAATTAAAGCGGAGGTAACTCGAACTATTCCACGTCTTTGTATAATAAACCCGCGAAACGCCATGGGAATATAATTCAGGAGACAAGAGAGTTTTCCGAAGATGTTTGCAAATTCCGGCATCCCGATGCACTACCGTGAACTTCAGTTTCTTAAATTTATTATCTCTCCCAGAGGGGTTGAAGAAACGTCAAACAGGTCAGCCCCGTTTGATCTAGTTAATTGCGTTGCTTGGGCGCCATTTGGAATGCAAAGAGCCGGGTAGATCGGTGCTAAACTGCAGGCTCAAGACCTCGGAGGGGTCTCAATTAAAATGACGTAAGTGCAAGAAACCATCTCTCGTTTCGCTCGCTGTCACGGCGCGCTGTGTGATAAATATGTTTCGATCAGATATCCGACAGCTTCGAGTTCCCTAAGTTCCGGAGAAGTCCCAAAGCCGGGCTAGCGTCGCGGAATTTCTTTTTAACGACGGAACGCTTCGAGTCGAACGAACACGGATCTTCGAGCGAAAACGTACGATTCACCGTTTTATTCGGATATCAGGTTTTTACAGGATCGAGGCGTAGCGCGACAGTAAAACCGACGGAAATTCTATTGGACCCGTGCACGTCGTTCCGAGGCTCTTAATGTGATCAGTGAATTTAGACGCGTGGCATATTGCTTCCGCCTCCACCTTCCAGTCAAGACATTAATTACTGTCGCCACCGTAACATTAATCCAGGACCCGCTTAATCCATTGGATTATGCGATACATTCCTATCTCCACTGTCCAAGCCACTCCACATTCTACTTGCTTACTGCTGGTTTCGAATTCAAACGTCGTTTTCATATTTACGAGTCGCGAATACTTAACTCGACGAGGACTTTCGAGGGTGGAGAACCCTTCAGATTTTAACCCCACCGTGTTGGACAGGTTTAATGAAACAGGTCTGGTCAAAAGAACTGTCCTTTCATGTAAATAAAACACTTGAAATAGTAGGGAATTGTAATTACTGTGTTTATTTGTAAGCTTGTAGGAAGCAATATAGTAGGGAATTGTAGGTAACAAAATTAAAAAATAATTTCGAGTGCAACGAGCGCAGAAATAGTTGCTTAAAAGATTGCATATAACTTTCTTTTTTCACGTCACATTTTAGAGAAATACGTCTTGCAACACTGATGAAGAGGGACCAATCATTTTATAGTATGTAGAAATAGTTGATGGGTGAATTTTCACCGTGAGAAACGCATGTAAGTTAGTGTTAGATGTTGAAGACAACTTAACAGTCTTAAAAAAAAATTTTCGACTATTGTATTGTCATCCAGTTCTGAACTATGTTGAAAGTTTCAAGTCCTAACTCATCGGGAAGTTAGTTTAAAATCAATTGCAATATTTGTACCGAACAGACACACAGATAAGAAAGCGAGCTAATAAAAACGTGGTAAAATAGTAGGGAATTGTTGGTAAAAAAATTGACAAATAATTCGGAGTGCAAAGGGTTAAAAAATAAGGCCAAATCGGGTCAAGTTGGACCTGCTCGGGTCGCTTGGGGGTGCTGACGATCGAATTCAACTCTAACCGGTGTCCGTGGTTAGATTTTCATTTCTAAGGGCTGGATATCTGTTCGTAAACTAATTATGACTATTTGGAACACTTTGAGTTAGAATAAGACCAAACCTCAAACATCCGACCTTAGTTGGCTGGCTATTTTATCGGCAAGAGAATGCACCATTTTGTAAATATTTATTTAACGTCGCTTTCAACTCTTTGCTAAGGCTATTCAACCCTCATACGCTCCTAAAAAATAGCAGCATAAAAGAGACTGGGATAACAACTTATCCATTTTTATTTTACACGTTAAATCAATACATTATGTTTATTTTAAAGAACGTCATATTTTAAAGAAATACAGTTTTTTATCCATAAATGTCCCTAAAGTCTGGCCGCTAAATGTCCCGAAGCTATCCCCACTTATGCAGGGTATACCCCCTTGAGGGACTAGGAAGCTCAAAAGGCCTCGGTCACCGAGAAGTGTAAACATAACTAATCCAATTACAAAACGTCTTTATTTTTCATTATTTCATTATTTTTTATGGTACTTTCACCGACATATTCGTGGCATTCATGGCAAAGAACAGTATCCCTGGCCGATAATTGGCAGACCCGTGTTGGGGACAATTATCGTTAAAATACTGTACATCTCACGACGTAGACATAAAAGCATGAATAATTGTACAAATTATGAACATTTTGGATGGGTGAATCGTCACCCTGAGGAACATATGAGGGTTAAAAAGTGGGTTCCGAATCACGTTGGACATCACAGTATTAGAATGCACCATTCCATTGCTTGCTATTTGATGGGTTTTTTGACGCGTGCACGGATTATGCAGAGCAAACGCGGGCACTGATAGGAATGATCTGATGGCGATCGCAAATCCAAGTCTGGGAACGATTTTGCGCGGTTATTTCGTTTATCGGCCGCTCGACGTCATGCGTCCCAAATCTATTGTTCGCTGGTATCGCATTTGATATCTGATTTGACAAAAAGGAAACGCCTCGCGTACTCTAGGTATGCATGAGTTGCTGCTGTGAAAATTTACCGCGTGAACGTGCGAATATAGGCTGCCTTTCTGCACGCATGACAGACGTATTTCTCGATTCTCGAAGATTCGTCAGAATTTATTGTCGATGCTTATCTTGATGCTGAAATTGATGCTGAAATTGATGATAATTTGTATATCCTCCTAGCAAATTCTAGCATTCTCTAGAATTATTCCACTTTCACTAATACGACGAGACGATCTTTGATTGATTTCTTTTTTACTGTGTTAGAAAATGTTTTTCTTTGAAATGTCATGTTACAATTGAAACATAATTTGTAGATTTCAAATGTAAAGAAAGAAGTCTATATCTGAGGAGTGTATGAGGGTTTAATACAGTAACAACAGGATTTTGTTTTATTTATTTATTTAATGTTGCTTTAACATCAAAGGTCAGTAGCAACATGGTACATTTTCTTACAATATTTTGTACATCTTAGTATCTTTGATATATTGGGCAAGACCGACAATGTGTTCCTCAGAACCTAAGAGAATGGGTAAAGATGCAGGCAGTTTAGCACTTTTCCTTTCATTTTCATATTTTTTGCATTCCAGTATAGGGTGATTTATATTAACTGGTACTTTACATATATCGCAGATCATGTTTTTTTTTTACAAAAATGAATGGGTTAGTTCTAACTGGCCAATTCTGATTCTAGAAATTGACGTTTGAATTTGACGATCTATTGGACTTGGAAACTTTTGCCACTCAAAATCCGCTCCTTCGTTATGGTACTTTTGTGCATAAATTCTTTTAATATTATCAGTTACATGTTTCCTAAATATTTCATTTATATGGTTTTTGAGGTCATTTAGTCTGGTATAATGAGTGATTTCTTTCATTTTTGTATTAATGAAGTCTGCTTTAACGAATTAATTGTGATCGATGCCTAAATTGCGGAGTTTCGGTGTAACGTAAACATCAATCACGAAAAATAAGAGCTAAATCATTCACGTTTGTCATAAATGCATAAAATTCGCAATTCCATCGACGATGTTAAACGTGTTTTTGTATCGTAAATAGCTTTTCGCATTGTTCAAAGCGTGCAACAATATTGTGTGTTTTATAAATTCGAGATAAAAGTCTGTATTGCATTAAATGTTTGGTGGTGAAAATATTGTGTTTTTACTTGTTGAAATTTATAGCAAATATCGCGTACTTCATAAATCCGACAACAATATTATCCGCGATTACTTTCGGGGTCGCTGAAGAAAGTGAAAATTAGCAAATTGTTTGTTATGAGATAATAGAATGCTGATGATGACGTGATAATGAGATGACGAGTATCGATCGATGTTTGCCAATTGCAATTGAAGCGTCGATTTTGGGAACGGAGAAATTAAGTTATCAAGAAGCTATTATCTCCTCGTTAATATACGAGAATGGGATGGAAGCTAGCTCAATTACACGTGATTTCGCGTAGCGCAATTAGCAGTCCTCAAAGTGGGAAAATTGAACCGGAAGTGCCGAAACTGGCCCTCCAACTTTCAGCAATTGTTCATGATGTAGCTGACTTTAATTGGACTCCGGAAACGTCTAGCGCTGCACGCTTGATCCTTAATCTTTTCAATGCTTTTCGACACTTGGTAGCAGTACTTTTTTTAAAAATAAGTTGCACGTGAATAACCACGATTTAATAATAAATTGGATGGGTAAAATATAAAACAGTTAAATGATTAGAAAAATTTATTAAGATAGTATTGTTTTTAATGTTGAGGGATGAATCAATTTTTATTTACTCTTGCTTCTTACAATCAATGTATCACATTTTTATTTTGCACAAAGATCCGCAGCCCAGTAATAAAATGATGTACCTTCAATTGAAAATTTTGCTTTTATTATTACTTTGAAAAAGTTATTTCACGTTCATATCTTGCAGTCATTATTTTAATTAATTTTCTTGCACCGAAAAACATGAAATATTTATGATAAATGTCGGGAAGCAGTTTCACAGAACGAGGAATTCTGTAGAATTCGACTTCGCCTCGAGATAACGAAAACTTCTGTTCCCAGACTGTTACGACATCCTCTCCCCTACGATTTTCCAATATTTATTCTACCGGGATCTGAACTTTATATTTTTAATTGAGAATCTTACGTTGGCTGCTAAGAACTTAAAACAGATTGTCTTGCGAACTTCACCCTTAAGACGTAAATTTAATTATTTATTTAAGGTCCGCGAAGAGAGAACAGAACTTCAAAATTGATTTAAAGAGCCCCCGCAATTATTAACATGAAAAATTCAATCACTTCTACAGTTTAAAAATATGTAATACAATTATTAGATAATGAACGATCAGTTTTACTTCGGAAACTGAAGAAATTGTGTACCTAAAGTCTCCGAAGGTAGATAAAGTTTCGAAATTGTTTCAAAGGGCTCTAGTAGTAATTACCTGAAAACCAGGCGCTCTTGGAGAAGATTAAATATGTAACACAATTATTAGCTAATAACGAACAATTAATTTGGGAACTGAAGAAATTGTGTACCTTAAGTCTTTGAAGCTAGATAAAGTATTTTGAGAACTTTGAGAACTTTGTTTAAAGATTGTCTACTTATGATATTTAATCAAAATTTTTTAAAAATTGTTTGAAGGGCTCTCGCGATTATTATTTCAACAGAGGAGGCCACAGTCTTGAAATTTTCAGATGTGCGACGTTTATGGTAAGTTCAGTTCGAGAAGATGGCTGAAGGATTCTTTAAAATTTGACTCTGTCTCGTCGCAGCTGAAACTGTTTGAATATTCCTCTCCCACGCGATTTTCCAATATTTATTCGCCACCGCTAAAACGTAGACGTGCTATTGATTCTTCCAAGATCGATCCTTGAAAATCGACGCGATCAGAAAGTTGGTTGTTTCGGCAAAGAAGCTCTCGCGATTCGTCGTTCGCAAAAATTAGCGAGCTCGGGAGTTTCTTGTCGAAGGAAATCCCATTAACCGTCGGTTTCCACTAATTGCCATTAAACTTCTTTCCTCGTCTATTTTACCGGGAGTGGGAAGAAACGAAATTCCATTATCGAGTGAAACAGCTGATCGTCAACAGGGAAATATCGCGATAAACATTTTCCCGCGAGATTTGTGCAACGACCCTCGTCCGTTTTCCTAAATTAATTGGCCGACGGTCGACACGACGTTTGTACGCGCCCTGCCGATTTGCATGCGCGCATATCAATGGCATTAAATTTCAATCAACGACGTCAATTTGCCGTCCTCCAGCCTATTCGAACCGTGTTTTCCTGATTTCTCCTGTCGCGCTCCCGCGCCCGTCAATTAACGATCAAACTAATAACGCTGTAATTACACCGCAATAAAGCTAACGTTCGACTTCCGGTCCCGCGTCGATTCTCGTTATCGCAGTCAGAATACTTTTCTGCCCTCGCCGTGTCACGATCATCGAGGAAAGATTAAAATCTTCCTTTCTGGTTCTACGTCGATGTAAATCCGATATTACGAGAACGTCACGTACAGCAGCTGCTTCAATTTCGAAGAAAAGACTGTAACCTGAATACTCTCTTTCCGGAGAAGATCATTTACCGTGGCTCTAAGAACCTACTCGAACGCTTGTCGATATTTAAACTGTTTTCATTTCGCGTGAAAGAATCGACCCTTTGTGTACGGTTTTATTCTGTCCATGTTTTGGGGCCGAAGACATCGGCGACACCAGTGTGTTATGTAAACAATGCTAGTACAGTGAGGACACTGTTTTGTTTTGAAGTTTCTTTTTCTATGAAACATTTGTCATCATTCGACTACGGATTTTTAGGCAACACAAATATTGTCTGCATCGATTACAAAAAATGGAAATCAAACTGAATGTTGTTACTTCCTTTAACGATTTTGATAACCATAGCAACAATAACTTATTGAGACATAATATTTTTAATCTTTTAGGAAATCATTTTTAAAAGTAATGATGTCCATATTATTTCGTTGGTATTTTTTTAATTTTCTTAATATTGTTATTGAGAAAATACTGCATTTTTTATTACGTCAATGTTACTCGCAGGAAATCGGTTACATGTGAATGAGTATAGCATGAAAGTAATCATTCCGTCGTGTTAATTACAATTTACACGGAGTTAATCAAGCATCGAGTTCTCAATTAATTAGAAAATTCGCCCGGGAATTGAGAAAACAGGTTCGACATTAAACATTCATCTAGCTGTACATCCGAGATATGTTATTAACGGTATCAACATATCACAATTATCGCCTAACCAACCTTAATTACGGAACTTGATATTATATATTCGGTTGCAACATACGTAACTATTTATTAAGTACTATTTCATTGATTCCTGCTGTAGTTATTTATCGAATGAATTTAACGATCGAATGCAGAGAACCATTGCGATAATGCGCTGTAATTAACTGCGAAAGGCATCCAACAGGTTTCGGTATTAGATGGTCGATCGATAGATTTTCGATTCGGGTTTTCCGCACGCCTTGCAATTTATCTGGAAGTCATTGGATTGCGATGGCTTCATTATGGGAAACTCTTCCTTCCTCAGGAATGAAGAGGAAACTGAATAATGCGCTCCTATTCTGTAATTAACGAACGGATTCGGTGTATCGTCCGACCCAGCAACGTTGTTTGTTGAAGAGCTATTCCTTCCGCGCGATAAATAATTCTGTCGCGATACTTCATGGTAATTACGCATCCTCAATGGGCGCTAATTAGTTCCGAAGGTTGATTGTGCGTTCAGGCTCTCGTCAATGTTGCAGCGTACAGAGATAGAAGAATGTTACGAAAGATTATCACTGATGGGATGCAATGTTGTTCAGCCATTTTAAGTAAAGATATATATATATATATATATATATATAAATATATGGATATATAAATATATAAATATATAAATATATGGATATATAAATCTGGACGTATGAACAAAATTGAATTATTTGATTGTCACCAGAAGAAATATTTCAAAAATTATTGGAAATGGGGATTTGCATAATGATCTAGTTGATAGAGACTCACAAAAATTCAAAATTTATATAGAAATACTTCAAATGGATATTTGAAGTTGAAGTATTTCCATATTTGAATTTTTGTGAGTCTCTATCAACTACATCATTATGCAAATCCTCATTTCTAATAAGTTTTGAAATATTTCTTCTGGGAATCAAATAAATTCAATTTTGTTCATACGTCCAGATTTATATATCCTTACATTTATATATTTATATTTATATATAAATTTATATATTTTATATATTTATATTTATATATTCAAATGATTAGATGAATCTCTTTCAACTTCAAATGTTCATTTGAAGTATTTCTGTATTTGAATTTTTGTAAGTCTCTATCAACTAGATCATTATACAAATCTCCATTTCCAATAAGTTTTGAAATGTTTCTTCTGGTGTGAATAAAATAAATTCAATTTTGTTCATACGTCTAGATTTCAGTTGTAAAACCGACACTAAATTTTGTGCGAATATATAATTGTTAGATTAGTATTATCACGCACATCAACGTCGCATACATATGTTTATTTATGTCGTGCGACACGTGAAAAACAAAATTAATTTTACTTGCGTCGTTATTTGTAGCTGTAATAATTTATGGCTCGCCATACCGCGTGTTAGTAAGTTATCTGCGGTGCGTTTTTTTTAATATTTTATCCGGACGTTTCAGTGAAATACTGTCACTAGGTATATCGTCAGCAAAATATGTGCTGCCAGAGAACGTGATAATTATAAAATGAAATTTAGTGAAATGTGCGGAAGAAAAACAAACTATATTTGAGACAGGACAGAATATTCTGTCAAATATTTCACCAATTATAATAAGAATATCAGAGTAGAATATATAGCATCAATGTCTCAAATTATTTAACACTTAACATAATATTTCATGAATGTTATTAACTTTTCCTTTCGAAAAATAAAAGGAATAAGGAACTGTAATCTCAAGGTGGACAAAATATTCTAGTAGGTCACAAATTATTCAACACGAAATAATATTCATGAATTATTACATTAACTTCTTCTTCCCAAAAATGAATGGAATAAGGAACTGAAATCTCAAGGTGGACAAAATATTCTAGTAGGTCACAAACTATCTAACACTAAATAATATTGATAAATAATATTAGATGAACTTCTTCTTTCCAAAAATGAAATTAATAAGGAATCGAAACCCCAAGGTAGACAAAATAATAAACTTAATCTCAAAGTGCTTAAAGCTTCACAGACCACTTCATCAAGTGAATTAATTTCTACTTTGAAAAAATGAAAACACGAGAAACTGAAGATCAACAAGATAGAAAGCTACTTAGTGCTTAATGCAATATTCCATGGATTTAATTTAATCTCCTCTTTTGAAAAATGAAAAGCTAAGGAATTGGAAGCTCAGGGTGGAGAAGATAATCAACTAGATCGTTGAGCGTTTCGATACACTTTATTTGCGCGAGCCAGAGTATATTACAGCAAAGAATGTTTCCTCGTTTACCGGGAGTTTTCACGGTAGGTACATACATACACGCGAACACTCGCGATATATCAAACGCAACCGGTTGCGCCACGACAACGACGCAAAACAAATCAAAGGTTTACTGATATCACTCGGGGAATTTATCGGGCTTTAATGGTTTCGACGATACTCCAGAAAGGCAGGAGGGTTTCATCGTTTCCCTGTACACGCGACCACCGTTCAAAATCAAACGAAAAAACCTGTAGACTTCGTCGCATAAGCATTTACGACACATCGTATAACATTTCAATATTTAAACAAATAGTATCTGCATCGTGTGAACACTTATCTGACGAATTAATTATTTGTCAACTTCCGGACTATTGGACTATGCTTATAATCAGGTTGAAATGAAGTATCTAATTTAATTAAAACTTATTACAATTAAACATGTAATTTATTGGAAAAAATAATTCATGTATGCCGTATAAAATGTAATTAAAATTTGTTTATTATTGTTCGCACATCCGTCTGCTTCGTGCAGGTAGATTTTTTAGTTAAAACACCATTTCATCTCATTCATTTTTCCTATTTCTACGCACGATGTAATGTAAATATTTTTGAGAAGCATTTTGTGACAGATGGTGTTAGTTTTTTAAAATCATCCAGCCATCGAATTTAATACATTAAATGACGATTCATCGTCCAGATTTCTTCGAGGACAGTTCGCAGCACAAAGGGACTCTCTCAAACCTCCTTGAACTCTAAAGAAACAATGCGACCTCGCGATTAAAAGCCTGCATCGAAAATGCCGTAATTTTCGTTCGTACGCGACAAAGTGCCCGTGAAAAAGGGTGGAAAAAGGATAAAAAATATCCTCTTTACGACGCTCAAGCCGGCTCTTTTTTTCTCTCGCGTAACAAAAGCTCGCCTCGCGCTCTTCGACTTCTTCTCGACGAACTTTATCGCCTCGTCGATTATTTCGAGACGCGAACCAGCCTCTCTCGCCCCGTGAAATTCAAGCAACGAGTATCATCGATCCCATTAATGGATCAGAAGTCGATCAAAACTCTCCTGACACTGATTTAACGGTTCCAATAAACAGCACGACGGACAACCGTTCGAAACGTGTCCACGTTTGCTTCTCTTCATCTTCATTTCATATGTAGATGAATAAAAAAAAGATTAATTAAAAAAAAGACGAACTCAAAAAAATAACAGTACGAACTATTTAATAAACCGTCTAAAAAATTAATTTTAAATCTAATATGTTTTCACAAGTCATAAACTTTGAGACAGTTGTAGTTTTCTCTTTTAATTAGCACATTGTAAATTCGATATATTAGTGACGAAAATGAGAAGATGAGGAGCCAGCAAACATTGAAAGAATTTGAGATTACTGTTATATCCACACACATGAAAAAAAATCATTAAACATTTTTTTTTAATCGTCATTTAATCTATTAAATTCGATAGCTGGACAAATCAGATTTAACCCCTCCTATGATTTGAAAAAACTAACAGCATCTGTCAGACCACAAAATGCTTCTCAAAAATATTTACATTACATCGTGCGTAGAAATAGGAAAAATGAATGAGATGAAAAAAAGGAATATCTTTCAGACAAGTTTTACTTTGCATATAGGTAACACATTTGGCTAGTTTGATCGAAAAGTTTGGTCGCAGGTATAACAAACTGATAGTCGGCGTGTAAGTGTATCGCGTTTAGGTCGTAGACAACAACGGTGATTACGTTATTGGCCAACTTTCAGTGCTTTGCATGCGATGCTACATCAAAGTTCATCTATGAAAGCGTTGGAACTTTTGGAATGACCTAATGCAACAATTAGTGTCCCGACTGATATTGAATATAGCAGCCGTAACTGATTAGAGCCCTCATCGACTCTGTGTATTAATATCTGCGTCTCGAAGTGTCTTCCTTAAAGTTTTTATCATTCTAAGCAGTCTTCCTGAATTTCTGTAATTCTCATTAAATATGTGTTAATTAAAAGTGGTGGAAACTTAAAGCAGTTCTTGGAGATTAGTAGACAGCGGAACTTTATGCAAATAAGAAAAAGTTTCTTCCTGAATTGCTCAGTCAAATAAAAAAATTATTTTCTCTCTTAATATGATTAATAGGTTGAAAATCCACCAGAATTTTTAAATGTTTTAACACTGGAAGGAAGGAAGGAAACACTGGAATCAATTGGAAGGATTAAACAAAATTGATTTTTATTTTTTTTAAATAAAAAAATAGGGAATAGTGTCGATGACAATACCTTATTATTCAATTAATTTCCAGGATGGACGCTCTTAAGCTTCGATACGAGAGTTTGATTTTTCCCGACCACAGTTTGCAACCAACAAATCAGAAAGAATTGTAGAATTTGTCTTGGTAATCTATCGAACGATTAATTTGATTAAATCGCAGCTCTCGCACTAATGCACGATATCAGGGTGCATAGAAATCCTCGAACAATCAAGGCCCGAGTGAAAATTTAATTTTTCACTTAATGAAAGATTGTTCCTTAATGAAGATTCTGTCCTAACAAAAGTTTCGTCGTATTTGCGTAGTGTTCATTTTTCTGCGATATCGGCCGGGGTTGCCCACCCCTTTAACCCTCCGTTAACCGGAGGAGAATCTCCGGTCGGTGGATAATGGAATTTTCTAAGATAAACTTTAAGCCGTACCACGCGTTTTCGCTGTGCATATTTAATAGCGTTCGATCGGACGCATCTCAGACGCGGAAAATTGTACCCCTTGATGGAAATTCTTCGTATCGTTGCAACGCCGTTGAAGCCCTTGTACCGTGTGCCCTATAGTCCGGGCAAAGAACTCTCGGACGAGAACGGGAAATGAAGGTTGCAGAAAATAGCTGCAAATTCTAAGTGCTTTGATCTGTTGCCCTTTGCCTGGCTTCCACAAAAGACCAGCCGAGATAAGCGAAGCTCCGGAGAAACGATCAAGGATCGTTGGAAAGTTGCGAGAGGAGGATGCCAGTCGTCGTCGCTTTTAGGAATGATCACTGAAAACCAGGAATCTTTCATAAATTCCGTTCCGCCGTAACGAAGCCATTTCGCGTTCGAAATAATCAAGAGCGAGATTAATGAGCTGGACCGACTAACTCTCATCTCGTTCTTCTTAATCCGCCGACGCTCTAGCGAAATATCGGCTTCAATCCTTGACTACATGATTCTTTAAATTGGGATGCAAAAATTGAAAGAAAGTCAGTTTTCGTATTTTATTTAAGGGGAAAATATTGTAAAAAATTAAAACAACATTTTCAGATAAATGAACGTTAATAAACGTAGTAAGAAAACACATTCTTAGTGTTTTTACCACGTTTTTATTAGCTCGCTTTCTTGTATGTCTGTTTGTCTGTTCGGTGACAAATTTTGCAATTGATTTTAAACTAACTTCCTGATGAGCTAGAGACTTGAAATTGTATACATGGCACAGGACTGGATGACAATGCATTATTCAAAAAACAATTTTTTAAAAAGTCTTACCGTTTCGGAGAAAATAACAATTAAATATTTATCTTTTCATGTCCCCGCGAACTACGTCATCGTATTCAGCGATCCCCACTTCGCTCGACAATCCTCTCTACTTTACTATGCGTGCGCACTCTGACTCGTCCCCACTCCACGGACCCATTTCGCTCCGACGCGCGAAGCATTGGTAGTGTAGTACATCGTCGCGCGACGATCGCAACGATCGCGACCGGTAGTGCATCATCGCCTTATTTACCAAGTGAAATTTACAGTAATCTTAGTGAGTATATAAAGTATTAATAAAGAGTGATACAAGGATTAACGCAAGACTAAAAAGCAGAAGATAATTATTTAAATAGAAATAAATTTTTAAAAATACCACGTTTTTAAAAACGGACTAAAAAGTATAAAATAATTTTTCCTAGTGCCATACAGATTCCTAACCTCGTACAGATAGTCCTGAAAATTTGTGATTGTGAATTTTTAATAGCTATGAAAATAATTATAACATTTCAAATGAAAAACGTGGGGCGTATGCGATAGATAATTGATGCATTTTATACTTTTTAATCCGTTTTTAAAAACGTGGTGTTTTTAAAAATTTATTTTAATTTAATTAATTTTTTTGGAATTTTAGTGGAAATGTCACATAGAGATCGAGTCACATAGAGAGTATCGAATGAAATTAAGTATCAAAAATCATATTGAATATAAATATTTTAGTACAAAGACCAAAGTGCAAGAGGTTAAAAAATGAAAAAAATACGGTTCGTCAGGTGTCGCTGGTAATTTCTAATACAGTATCCTTTAGATCAGGAGTTTACGTAAACACCGAGTTGCTCGGTCATTTAAAACTCGCGTTCAAGTATAAACCGTTTCACCCTGTAGATCCTGGGTGGGCGACAAAGTGTGTATTTAAAAGTTGAGCGCCTGGCGCAAGTAGGAAAAACAAAGAGGAGAAGAAACGTAGTTTAAGTTTGTGGCATCGCGGGTGATCAGCGGAGCGGCGAGTTCGAACTCGAACAAAATCCGTCGAACGTGAGCCAGCCGTTTCCTATCGGCGGTTCTTCGACGGCTGTGTTCGTCGGAATTGTTGACTCATGACGTTTAATTTATTTATCGCGGTAACAGCGTCAGGCGAAGTTAATTCCTTTAAACCGATACGCGCGTCCGACGTTTGATGTATCGCCGCGGTGACGTCGTTGATATTTTATGTATGCATTCTTGGATGTTGATGAGATCCCCTTCGAAAAGAGTTAGGGGGATGAAGAGAATAATGGGGGTGGGGAGGTAGAAAAAGCAGACGTGTGCTTGATAATATTTAAATTTCCGACGAACCATTAGGACCTGCCACAACACGCCTCAATTCCGAACGGTTCCATAGCTCGTACACCCGGGGCGTTCGTTCCGACAATTCCGTGTTCACGCTTGAATTACATGTTATCGATTTTATGTAACGACTGAACCGGTGAATTGTCGATAAAGTGTGTGAGCCCCGCTTCGCCCCAGACTCGATTTAACTGTTACAAAGTTCTCTCGCACACGTGTGTGCGTGTGCACACCGCCGCACGTCGTACGGCCCTGGCAGGAGGGAATCCAGGGGCCAAGTCTCCTTCCCCAAGAAAACGGCAACAAAATACTGGAAAATTATCTAAACCGCAGAATAGCTGCTTCCTATCCGATTTCGATGATTTTTAGATACGTTATATTTAACCCTGACAGTGGGTGCACCCTGGAGGGAATCCAGGGACCAAGTCTCCTCCCCAAAAAAAAGGCAACAAAATACTGGAAAATTAGCTAAACCGTAGAATAGCTGCTTCCTATCCGATTTCGATGATTTTTGGGTACGTTATATTTAAAACTAAATATTTTCAATAACGTTTCCTATATATATACAGGGTTTCTCAAAATTTCTTCAACATCCGGAAATTGGAGATTCTTGAGATCATTTGAAGCAACATTTTCCTTTGTAAAAATCGCGTCCGCAGCTTTGTTAAGGAGTTATTAACGAAAAACACAGACCAATCAGAGCGCGACCTAGACGCGTGTTGGAACGGTCGGTGCGCCATCTATAAATTGGCCGACTGTGCGTCTAGGTCGCGCTCTGATTGGTCTGTGTTTTTCGTTAATAACTCCGTAAGGAAGCCGCGGACGCTATTTTTGCAAAGGAAAATGTTGCTTCAAATGAACTGAAGAACCTCCAATTTCCGAATGTTGAAGGAATTTTGAGAAACCCTGCATATATATAAGAAATAGTCAATGGAAGGGGTTAAGGGGTTAGGACACAGTAAAGAGGGGAAAGATTTGTAACCTTCACACGTTTCTCAGGATGAAAATTCACCGATTTACCTTTTTTTCAGACATTGTAAAATAACTGATTTCTTTTTGTCTGTGTTGCAAAATGTATTTCTTTGAAATGTCACGCTATAATTGAAGCATAATTCGTAGATTTGAAATGTGAAGTGAGAATGGGTGAAATATTATTCTAGGATCTTTTATGCAATTATTTTTGAGGAGTGTATGGGGGTTAAACAACAGTACAGAAGAAAGTGACGATGATAATAAAAAAATACTTGCCATATTTAAGAAAAAATTTGTTTCATATTTTTATATATATTAAAATTGATTTTTTAAATTAGTTTTTAGAAATTTGTTGCAAAGACACCATGTTGCTAATAAACACAATTTGCTGCTAATCTTTTAAGCATATAGAAAGAAAATAAATTTCCATATCACTTCAGTTTGTTGCAATTTGGGCAGAAATTTTTCACTCTGCATAAAGATCCGCTGTATAATGTTCAATGTAAGATTGATCCTAGTTTCTTCGAAGAGGTTATTCTACTCTAAATCTTAGTAGGAAAAGAGTGATGATTTTAACGATTTATACGACTGTGGGAAAAAAGAGCTCTACTTTTTAGAATGGCTTTTTTCCCAAAGTTAATCTACGATCTTTTGTCGCAGTTTTACCGTGTCTCGAATGAAAAGTATGCCGCTGGCATTAGAATACCCCAGAAAAATTCCATTGAATTTGTAAAATTCCATATAAAGAGAAGCTACTTCAGTTTCTCACTTCGCTTTCTAAGAGAAAAGGCAGAAAGCCTGAATCCGGGGCGTGAAAACGGAGATTTCGCCGTTTAAAATGAACGCAGATGGAATGTTATAAGCTCTTTCTTTTTACACAGAGTAACAGAGGTTCAAAGACCGGCAATTTTTCCCTCTGGTATTTTAATGAAGTTCACGAAGACTGGAGTCAAATAGAAGTTCCCTTCCTCTGTCAATAATTCAAATATATTAGCATTGCAGTTTAATTATTAAAATAATATTAATTGTATCGTACGTGTCAATATTTGCTTTAATCGTCGCCATTTTCACGTCTATTCAAAGCTATAACATTTTTTACGTACTAAACCTTTGATGCCGGAGAATTAATAAACTAACACTTTCGATCATTATTTGAAATAAAAGATTCTCCTCCAGAAAATACTGCATAAAATTCCGCAATGGAATTTCATTCTTGCCAGTTCCACTCGGGCTGTCCGTTTAAAAATTTTATCCTTTACATTAGCGACATTTTGTTCAATGTCCGGTGCTGTTTGCAATTTCCTGG
Organism: Lasioglossum vierecki; assembly: GCA_028455595.1. NCBI lineage: Eukaryota > Metazoa > Arthropoda > Insecta > Hymenoptera > Halictidae > Lasioglossum > Lasioglossum vierecki. The sequence continues at coordinate 10,465,921 of CM052339.1, read as the reverse complement.
TCTGTTGTGAGTTCCATTGAAATCTTCGTTTTTCTCCGCAATGAATTCGTTCCAGCTTCGTTGCAACGCGAAATCGTAGCATTACTGAAATTCCAGTAGTAACAGATTGCACTGGTCGGTCAAGGATCTCGAAGACGGGTGGAACCTCTCGATACGAACGTGTGGATTATCTCTCGAGAGTAATTTTCAGCCTTGACGTCATCCGTACATTTTCCTGTCTCGAAGTCGGCTTCTTTATCGTCTCGCAAACGAACAATAATAATTGAATAATCCATTATTCAGTAGTGTATTATCGTCGGCTTATCCAGTTTACACCAAACAGATGTCTTCAGTAATATCTACTGCATTCTTTCTGGGTTATAATTATTAGAATTGACATCTGTAATATTATCATCTTTTTCATATCGTTTTAGCTGTTTCTTTGATAATTATTTACTTTAGGGGCTTCCTCACCAATTTTGATGACTTTGAAATATGTTGTCAAGGCCATCATTATTAACAACTTTTTCCTATAAATGTTAGCGCCGCTCGATTTTAGTTTTCGAGATACAAGCAAAAAACTATTGCTAAAACTGTATTAAATTTTTCGTATTTCTGCACGCTCAGTTTTTTTACAACTTGCTTCTAAACACGCTGTGGAGATGAGAGATTACAGGATCTCACTCTGGTCCTACATACATAGGGTGAGCTTTCAATTTTCAACAACTACTTTTTGGATTTTCGTATGCCCCCTCCACGACCTAACCACAACTCATTCTGATTGCATAATTTTTGCATTGTAGCTGTTATCCGGAATTTGAACTAGGGAAATATACGAATAGAATGAGTTGGGGTTAGGTTGTGGAGGGAGTGGAAAACAGAGTTGTGCTAATTCAATTACATTGTAATTCAATTACGTAGTTGAATTACATTGTATTACAATTAATAGTAATTCAATTACGTCGTAAATGAATTACTATATAATTCAAATACAACGTAATTCAATTACTAAGTATTTCAATTAATAGTAATTCAATTACGTCGTAAATGAATTACTATATAATTCAAATACAACGTAATTCAATTACTAAGTATTTCAATCAGATTTGTAATTGAAATACAATGTAATTGAAATGCAATTTGTAATTGAATTACAGTATAATTGAAATACAATATACTTGAAATACAATACAATGCAATACATGAAAACAATGTATTTTATAATTGTACTCCATTGCAATTACGAATTACATTGTAATTTAAT
>CM052339.1:10448851-10464578 GCA_028455595.1 Lasioglossum vierecki | reverse complement strand
AATTCAATTACTAAGTATTTCAATCAGATTTGTAATTGAAATACAATGTAATTGAAATGCAATTTGTAATTGAATTACAGTATAATTGAAATACAATATACTTGAAATACAATACAATGCAATACATGAAAACAATGTATTTTATAATTGTACTTCATTGCAATTACGAATTACATTGTAATTTAATTGACTAAAGATCTGAATTATAAATCACAACATAATTGAATTACAATTTAATTCACTTACTTTGTAATTATAATTCTGGAGTAATTCAATTGCAATTCTGCACAACTCTGGTGGAGAGGCATACGAAAATCCTTTTATGTATATGTTGTACATTTTATATCTGCGTTATTAATTTTGTGTTTTGTTAGAAACGCCGTTAAGCAATCGCCTATGCTGATATACGAAAATCCAAGACAGTGTTAGCAATAGTTTTTTGCGAATATCTTGAAAACTAAAATCAAGTAGCGGTAACATGTATAGGAAAAAGTTCAAAATCAAAATCGGTGAGGATGCCCCTAAAGTAAATAATTTCCGTTTCTTTCACCTTTAGACCTTTAATTGCTCCATTGAAAACTTGATCACTATGAAACCTTACTAGCCGTTGATAATAGAAATACATGTTAACGCATTTTTCATCGTACAAGTTTTTAAAATGTAATGATGCAGTCTCTCTCAAGTTTCATATTACCAACTCTGCGACGCGTAAAAGATAGAAACAATATTACAAAAATAGTTTGGCATGATTGAAACATAGTATCCAATGATTTTCAAAGTAATTACTAGACTGCGTATTTTTTTAATGAAGAATTGAAAATAATACATTGACGTCCTCGGTTTTAAATTGCATCGACTCGTTTGTACTGTAAACGCATCAAAACCCGCTGTCCATTAATTACATTTACTACGAAAATTTAAAACGAGTGAAATGAAAACATTATTTGTCTCGAAGTGGCAATTTTGTTCTGATGATTATATTTCTCGGCGATCGATGGCTCGGTGCACATGACTATGTGTTAAAGAAAATTTTTGTTGAAATCGTGTTATAGAAACGATGATAAAAAAGTAATTTTCGGTAAGAGGGAAGTTCGAGAAAATTTGAAAGTGGCGATAATTCATGGGTTGTAGGGACACGAAAGTTTTGGGGCATGAATTATAATTATGGCTGGTGTAAATGCTGTCTAAAGATGCAGCACTTGCCGGGATGACAGCAGTTTGCGGCTCGCCGAAGAACCATGTTACCCTGCGAACGTTTTAGCGTTCGGTCGTATATATTCGATAGTAAAATTTGTTTACACTTTGGGAATACGGATGACGTATGGTCGAATCGCAGCGTTGCGACCCTTTATCGGTGTTCACACGTCCGTGTTCCGGGGAAGAGATTGCTGTTCATTAAATTACCCCCGTGACGTGCACGATTCTATAAATTTTACAACGAGAAACGGAGGATTTTCTTTGCTTGTCGTTCGCCAGCTAGAAACCATGTATACTTCAGACTTGATTTAGTGTGGGTCCCATTATTGTCAAAATAGTACTACATTATAAATTTGTGTTGGAGCGCGAGCTTATTTTAACCAATTAGTTTTCATTGCGTTTCTGCGAAGGCAACGGAATCGCAGTAATAAATTGTAGACTGTAATGTCTCGATATATGTGAAAACCGGAATGTCGCTTATATCGTGTAGGTAGAAACACTTGAACGAAATCAGCGACGAATCTTTTGGTTTTTAATGATTTTATTTATGCAATCTTTACTGATGTATTCACGTCATTCTTCTGATTAAAATAATATATAGTACGGCATAATTTCGATTATATTTTTTCGAATTATTTGTTCGTTAACTAAATAAATTTGTTCGAAACTAAAACAGAAAATATGCAATCTACAATACTCAACATCTGCAGTATCCAAACAGATGTCGTGCAGCTTTTTGCGAGACTCGTAAATCATGTACTACGATCCATAAAAACGTCTACGTCGAATGAAATTCATACGCTTTAATTAGAAGTGATTAATACCGTGACGGTATTATTTCCACGCGAGAATGGTTCTGCATATCATCGCAACAAACGGATGCACACAAGGTGTTGCATTATGTCTGAAATTAATGTATATTTAACTAATATTGATGGTTATATCAGTTCTAATAATTACTATTATATATAAATATATTAAACTTGATGCTTCATAGTATAGTTAATCAAACAAGTTTCTAAACATAATTACTCTAAATTATTAAAATTGTACCCCACTCTCTTCTTAATTTCGACAAGTATTATTCATTCAACATAATTAGTACAAATTTATAAAATGAAACTTTTTATTGACGTTTAAAAAATGTGGAAATCTTTCAGTAGTATTCTACGTTAAAGTGAAAAGTAGGAACTATCCAATAAACAAACACGAAGAAGAAAAGAAATATAACGAAATTGTATGGGAGCAACTTCTAATAATTATTATTATATATAAATATATTGAACTTGATGCAAGTTGGTGGTACTGTTCATAGTATAGTTAATCAAACAAGTTGCTAAACATAATTACTCTAAATTATTAAAATTGTACCCCACTCTCTTCTTAATTTCGACAAGTATTCTTCATTAAACATAATTCGTACAAATATATTTTTATATATTTATATATTGAATTTATATATTTTATATATTGAAACTTTTTATTGACGTTTAAAAACTTTTGAAATCTTTCAGTAGTATTCCACGTTAAAGTGAAAAATAGGAGCTACGCAATAAACAAACACGAAAAAGGAAAGAAATAGAACGAAATCGTATGGGAGCAACTAAGTGTGTATACATCCCATAGTTACTGTAGTAACCTACTCGTTCACTCGCGACTCGAGGCGATAGTGCGCTCCAGAGAGAATTCTACAATAGTAGCCGACTAACAAGATTTCGTTGAATTTACCTTCTTAATATTTTAGTAGACATATATATGGCCGGGATCTCCAGTTGAATGTTTGTTGTACGTTGAACATTTATCCTACGAATTAGACGCTTAACACAAGCAGCGGGAACAGTGGCGCACGGTTCGCTTATTGTCGCAGGGAACACCGGTACTCGAGTTTAATCTTCTGTCGTACGACATTTTTATTGTCACACATTCTCACGACATTCTCACGTTTGGTATCTTTACGAACGCCATTTATCATTTCTACATTCTTTGCAACCGAAAAGTTTACCTTGTTGAACAGGAAAATAATCTGAAAATAGTTTCCTCGTTTGTATACGAGCAGCCACAATCACGTTTAAAAATTGCACAATTTTCTTAGAATTGAACGAAATGCGCGCATCGACATTCTTTAAACAGTTGGAAGAACTAGTCTACTAAATAGGTAAAATTTTGAAAAATCGGTGAGAACTGCTAAGAAAATAGTAAAACTTTAATTATCATATTTGGTAATTATACAGAAAAGGTCTGTGTACTCCGAATTGGATGAAATTTTAATATGTTATGCAGCAACACACATTCTGAACAACTTTTTCCTTTTCCAATATGGGGGGACCGCTTTTAGTTTTTGAGATATTTGCAGAAAACAATCGCGAATACTGTATTGAATTTTTCGTATTCCTGCACATTTACATTTTGACGCTGTAGAGATGAGAGTGTTTCTCAGTGTTTCTAAAAAGAAGGTTTTCACATTATACAATATAAAATCAACTAAGACCTATACAGCACATGTATTATATTATCTCATTTGATTGTAAAACAAATTGGTTTTAGTTCATTTTATATTGTTTAATGTGAGAACCTTCTGTTTAGAAACACTGGGTGGGTGTTAAGCCCTGGGTGGGTGGGTGTGGTATTGTCGCTTCTCATCTCCACAACGTGTTTACAAACAAAAAATAAACAGATGCAATAAACAGAGCATGCAGGAATACGAAAAATTCAATACACTATTAGCGATAGTCCTTTGCAAATATCTCGAAAACTAAAAACAACCCCCTATATTGGAATACGAAAAAGTTGTTGAAAATGTCTAAATCTATAACATATTAAAATTTCATCAAAATCGTAGCACGCAAACCTTTTCTATATAATTATCCCATCTTCCTTAACAGATTAAAAAAATCATGTAACGATACTTATAAATTATTCGAATGTTTTCGCCGTACCAAGTCACACTTATTCACTTTTGTTGCATAAAATCCGCAGTGGAATCGTTACTTACCTCTATGTAGCACATTTCTGAAGGTTTTAAACGTGAAAGTTGATTTTTCGATTCATGTCCGACGTTTCGTTTCCGCGTTGCGATTTGTCCCCGTCTGGGAGATCTTAATAAAATTCTAATGCGCTGTCAGCTGGAGGCGAACGCATGAAACGGATAATACCGTTCCAATGCAGTTTCATTTATTCCCCCGGGGGAGAAAATGGCGAAGAAAGGGATCCTAACCGCGAGCTCTCTCTCGACAGTTCGGTCGCCGTGCGGAATCGCGTGGGGAAACCCCTGCTTTTCTATTTGGTTTATATCGCACGACAGATTTAAAGGAACTCGGAGCATGGCGCTTTTAGCAAATCGGATGTATGTGAGCTCGAGACAAACGTAAGCAACGCTGCTGGAGGAACGGCTTTGCCCGCGAACCTTTCCAGTTACAAGGAAACAGTTAAGTTATTCAAATAAGTCGGTCCCGTCGGCGACGAATCCTCCAGTCTCGACAGCGAGAACGATGGGAATTCATTTGTCTTATTATAAAGCGAGGAAAAGATTTGCGTTCCGTTTAACTTCTGTATCATTCCGTAGCTTGCTCCGGTCGGCCGGGAGAAATTAAAAACTCTTAACGAGAAAAGTACAAGGGTGGCCTCCAACTGGAAAATTAATTAGTGTCGACGTTGCAGATAGTCGAGCTCAAATTCCGACGAGTTTTTCGCGTTACTCGATTTTCATTCCTTCGCTTGCTTAATTGTCCGATGCCGTGTTAGTCGAACCGAATACATTACCGTTACGAATAACAGGATTTTCGAATGCTTAAGTATATTTATTAACCCTCTGCACTGCTTTCTTGAGTGTTACTTGTTTTATGTGTACTTGGTTCTTCCTTTGCTTATTTAATTGTCTTAGTTTTTCGTTAAAAACAAATATAGGTACCACAAATACACATTGCAATTGAAATTTTAGAGAGCTATATTTAATATAATTTGTGAACAAAATTCATTAATATAAGTAGCAGTCAACGAATTATCCTTTGAATTGAAATGAAGTAGTTAAAATAGTAGAAAGTTGTGTTGGCAACAAAATTGAAAAATAATACGGAGTGCAAGTGTTATAAATTGTTGTATTCATGTTGAAGGTGCTTAGAAGAGAGAGCTATATTTAATATAATTACTGAAGAAAATTCATTAAAATAAGTAGCAGTCAACGAATTATCCTTTGAATTGAAATAAAGCATTTAAACGCGGGCGTTCGCGTTTTCTGTTTGCCGTTAATGGAGATGAAGTAAGCTTTTAAATTAGATGCTTCGCAACGCGTGCAAATGCGTGCAAATTTTGTAAAACTTACGACATTCTAATAATTTTTCTTAAAAAGTATCAGTTCATAAAAATATATCATAAAGTGTGTGAAGGAAATGTAAACCTACCATTTCCAGTTACAGCCATACTGATAATATCATATACCACAAGATACTAACAAAATTTATACACACTTCAAGAAAAAACTCGATATTTTGAAGTTATAATTTGTGACAATTCAGCAACGCAGTGAAATAAAATGTACTTACTAGAATGTTGACAGTCTTGGCAACAATAATACGGAGATGTGATTTACTAATTTTGCTTTTGTTATTGTAGTATACATATCAAACTATCATACAAGTATAAATTTTAACAGATTTACGTTAGTTATTTTTTTAATTTATTCGCGCTAGAACTGACTTTCAGACCACAGTGCGCTGGAGTAAAAATAGAAGAGTGATCAGCATCAGACATCTCGACTTATCAATATTGACACCATTAGATGAATTATTTTAGTTTGGCGGATTGTTCGAGGTTGTTCGGTCGGCGTTAACGTCGTAATATCTTTTTGTAGCGGTATTTCAGTTAATATAATTGTATAATGTATAAACAACCGCTATTGGAATCGCGGCTATGTGTCGTCGACAAATATTTACGAGACTCGGCGGGCAGCCGGACGCGGACACACGTATCAATACGAAAATATTTACGCATTAGCTTGATCAAAACAGAGTGAAGAAAAAAGAAATGACGGCGCGGCGGCGGCTACATTTCAAAAGCCACGAAGTTAGGGGAGCCTCGCAGGCGGTGTGACATGACGTCGGAAATACTTCGTACAAGCAACGAATCTGCCGGGTGAAATAAATATCCGGAGGCGGACAAGAACAAAAATAGGATCCCTATAGAGCAGTGAATAGACCTTTTGGCCCGGACAGACTATATCCGGCTTCGAATTCTTCCATCGACAATATTTCCCCCCCGTTTTTACCGTGAATTCCGCGGATAAAGCCTCGGCAAATATTGTCTGCCGATTTCTCGCCGAACACGTACGTTCGTGAATAAACGATGCACGACCGAGTGCATTATTTTGGGAAAATATTTCCAGGATAATTGTCCCGCGAAAAAGCCACTCACCGTTTTACCCAATAATTGCACATTCCAAGCCACAGAAATGATTCACCTGAATTATCATTCTTTGCTGACAATTCATAATTTTTAGCTACTCGCGTGCATTAGGTTTAATGAAGGGATTGATACTGATTTCGAAGCAGGCTAAAGTTATGATAAAAACGAGTAGAGCCGATGTAAAACAATAAAAAACATTTAACGATTTTATTGCTCTCAACTAATTAAAATTCTAAAGAAAAACAGTAGGTAGCTCCTGCATCTTACAAATTATTTTTTTCTTGTATAAACATTTACCATCTGCGACTTTGTGAGAATATTTCCAGGTTAATTGTCCCGCGAAGAAGCCACGGTCAGAAATGATTCACCTAAATTATCATTCTTTGCTGACAATTCATACTTTTTAGCTACTCGTGTGTATTAGATTTAATGAAGGGATTGATACTGATTTTGAAGTAGGCTAAAGTTATAATAAATTATCATAATTCTTGAGACCTCTTTAAAAGCTTAAAGAAAAGCTTAAAGAAAAGCTCCCTTCAGTAATTCAGCATAGTGCCGCTATAACTGCAGCGTCTATTAATTCTTTGTAAAATTTATCTTTGTATAATGATTAGACAGCTTGATGCAAACTGAACATTTTCTACCGAATTTCCAACAAACCGGAGTGAAATGGAAATTTATTTTGTTGGGAACGATATAAATTACACCTACTCGTTGTTGTCATAAACGAATAAAATGTCCAAGCTAATAATTATACCATCAGCATGCAAAAACAGCGAAACGAGAAAATCCTTCGAACAAACGGATAATTAATGTTCATTATTGTGTTGTCGAGGTGCATGGAAAAATGAGCGGGAGAATGACGTGACTCGTACGAAACGCTGTTGATGTAATATTTGTGATTCACAGGGCGATTGCGTTATTACCGGGATAATTAAACATAATTTCGCAGGACTGAAGCTCGACGGTGGTGCACGCGTCGCACCATTTTGTGACACGAGTCGCTAATGAGTGTACGTTTGACAGTAAACGACCTTTCATAAAGCAGGCCTCCTGTTGAAACAGATCAATACGACACAAGTTCTACCGAGAACGTCAGATGCCGATTCTGCCTACGCTCGTATTTACTTCGGCCACGGAATCGTTGATTTCTGGAGCGTGTTCGTTTTTGTTAGCGTGTCCGCGAGCGGATCCTGGATTTCAATTTTGGGGAACAGTCTCGCCGAACGAAATATTTTGTTTTTCCTTTTTTTCGTTTTGTTTCCATCCGGTCCTTTGCTGATGCCGACGGGACAGTCCAAAGGGATGGAATTTACGATAGTTGCCGTTCGGATCTTCACGCCATTTCACAGTTTTCCAATGAAATTTGTGAAATACGAAATACGACATAATTTTCTGTAAATTAAAAAACTAAATGTAATTATTTAATTTAATAGAGATTAATGATATCGGCGCACAGGTTCGATCAAAATATCAAAACAAAACAATTCTGCTATTTATACAATTTTCCTCAACGTTTCGTATTGATAAAACTGAACGTGCGACGTTCAGTATTTTTCAGACGTAAAACTTCTTTTGAAGATGATGCAGAATCGGATCGAAACGTTGAGGAAAATTTTATAAATTAAAAAATTGCATTGTTTTGTTTTTTTTGATCGAACTTGTGCGTCGATATCATTAATTTATATTAATTCGTACGATCGACGAAATGGAATATTTAATTAATTTATTGATGCTTAAGGCGCAATCGTTTCGAGCAATTAATAAATCTAGCTATTTTTCAATAAACTTTTTTTCTTTCCTATGTTTCGGTTCAGTTTTTAGCCTTTTTCAAAGGAAAAATTGCATTAAACTATATAATATATAATTACTATATAATATAGTATATTATATATAGTATAATATATGTATAGTATAGTATAATATATAGTATACTATAGTATAATATATAGTATAGTATAATATATAGTATATTATATAATACTATATCATATAATAGTATTAATAGTAAAAGTACTATATAATATAAACTATAAATAAACTATATATATTACATATATAATTATAATATTATAAAATAACAATATTACAAAAAATTTGTTTTAAATACCTGTGCGTTTAGGAGATACAAAAATTCTCCGCAGAGTATCTCAATGAGAATCGAATCTGGACCTGGCTAAATGCGCTCGGTAGTAACGACTATTTTCTCCTTTTTAGTGCATTTTAATATGAGCGTGATTTTTAAAAAGTTTTTTTTATTTGTTCAATTCCCATTCTTCCTTTGATATTTTCGTGCACTTCACTTTAATTTGTTCTGATTTCTATTACCGTTCGTTCATTACTTCTGAAAATATTCATTTTGTACGTACTTTAATGTCATTGGGAAAAAATGCTGCGATAATAAGTAAATTTACCCTACTTTCACTGGTTTATTAATAATCCTTGACGAAATGAACGTGAGAAGGACGATGCCAACAATTTGACCAGGCTATTGCGGGCTACTATGGTTCCTGTTTGAGGATCATGCATATTTAATACCACTTCGGTTGCCTTGACTCTCTTGATGGCTTTGCCAAGGTTGGCCTGTCGTTTTAGACACTTATTATTACATGTTACATGTGATAACGAGGTGTATGAATATTTGTACTCTGAATCCTGCATAATGTCAGTTTTGGATATTATGCATATAGTAGAACCTCGTTTATCCGAACACAATATTGAGGATAAATATTATTTATATTTATTCGCATATAAATCTATATATTATCACTTGGGTTAAAACTTAATTAGTTGATTGAACTGCATCTCGTTGAAAATTGCATTTCGTACCTTTGCATACGTTTGGTCAGATTTCTAAGAAAAATTCGCATCACCGTGAAATACAGGGTGCATAAAAAATTTCGATGTAACACTGAATCATGGTTGAGCAGACGATAAAATTTTTGCAGCCCTAAATCGTTTAGTTTTCCCGCGATAAATTCGTAAAAATGACCGAGTTTTTGTGTGACGTGATATATAGGAGGTTAAAGGCTGTGCCGCCATTTTCGAATGACCCTGTGTGATCCCACCGTGGATTATTTCGGGAATAAACGTTTGCGCGTTTCACGCGGTTACACGCGTGGCGAAGGGGTTCGATTTAATTCAAAATCGTGTGTACGTTCAGGAAACTCGACGGACATTTTCATTGACTAAGGACGCTCCCTTTGTAATATTATATTCGAGGGTGTCGCGTCGAAAGTTGTTCAAACCTGTCCCCGTAAGCGTGCTGAAACTAACTGAAAGTTCTGTCTTCGTTTTCAGCTTGGATGGTTTGTGTGTCAAGGGAAATTCGATTCCCGTCCTGTAAACCGAGATCATTTATAACAGCACTGAGCCATTGACAAAGATTGTTCAATAATTCACAGGGAAGGCGGTCCCCCAAACTTTGTAGGCTCGGCTCACACCTCCGCACCTTTCGAGCTACTAGCTGGACAAAACCTTATTTATGAATACTAATACAGTATTTTATCCATATAAATCCCCAGTACGGATCTGTCAAGGGACATTTATAGTTAATCCAAATTTCCAACTTTTTTATTTTTCATTATTTTTTTGTGGCTTCGATGACCATATTCGTGGCATTTTTCTAATTAAAATCATATCAAATATGATATAATTCCGATGATATTTACTTGTGTAATAGAGAATTAAAGTTTCGGGCGCGAGGAAGAATAGCTTATGGGCGACTGTCCTTCCTTGCGCCCGAAACTTTGATTGTCTATTACACAAGTAAATATCATCGGAATTATATCATATTTGGTATGATTTTTATTAGAAAAATTCAACATATATGGTCATCAACGTCCCATCAAAAAATAATGGAAAGTAGAGAAGCTGAAAATTCTGTGTGATTAATAAATTCTGATTTATAATATACTATACAAAGTGTGAAGTTTCTCTGCCACTTCACGTAACGCATCTATACTAAAATTCGCTGTGTATTGATTAGACCAACATATTTAACCCTTTACTGCATGGTTTTTTAATTGGGATGAAAAAATTGAAACAAGTTTTTGTGTTTTGTTTAAGGGAAAAATATCGAAAAAAATTGAACAACATTTTCAGAAAAATAAACATAGTGAGAAAACACATTATTAGATTACTATATAATAGTACTATATACCAGATTTGTTAACTGTATCAGATATGATACACTATGCAGCGAAGGGTTAATGGTATGAACAATATTTTGAATGATAGTTCAGCAATTTTTATTGGTGACACTGAGTCACCACTCAATTAATAATTTCCCAATATGGGTCGATATTTTGTTTTAGAGAATAACAAACTGCATCGATTGGTGCATAGAAAAATATGTGATTCCATTAAAAAAAATCAAATTTGACTTCTATTTGACACTTCCACAATTCTTGTACAACGGATAATTGAAAAGTTACTCGATGTAATGAAGTTAGGTGTTCGACGTGATCGAGTTAGACGGCCCACTCGGTATATACTTGACGGTTGTAGAAGGTATCAATCTCAATTTTCCGAGGTTCACTATTTACACAGATCGTCAAAGAAAACAATTACAAGGTAAGAGCGGCGTAAAAATATTTCTTCTGTGTAATAAATCTTCCGGAACGTCAGAAGTTCAACCGGAAGGAGATGAAGGGGTGCGCGAACCGAACGGTAATTAAATAAAACGACCGACGTCGGTGGAAGAGGCAATTCGGGAAGATTTATCGGAAAATAGGATTGTCGAGTTCATCTCGATCGGGGATTACACGGGTTTCTAACATTAGAATCGAGAATGTTAACAGTTTTTCTTCCTTTTATCATTTATGACCTCGTGATCGGTACAACCAAATAAATAATCTACAGGCTGTCTCTGACAACCACCCATCTTTTGTTAAAATAAAAGGGAATCGTATGGAGTCTTTTATCAACAAAGTTTAATTTTACATTATAGAAAAATACTATTCTTTTACAATTACTATTTGATCGCGCGTCTGACTATTTTTGATTGATTCTACTTAATCCCACAATATTTCCTTCTTTTCATTTCCATCTAAACTTTATGATCACTTAAATATTCTGACAGACTGGCGTATTACTTCAATCAATGATCCATTACGTTCAATCATACAACTTCTTCGTGAACGTCTGCGGAATGGTGTACACTTACACCAATTGAACAATTGCAATTCATTTGTAATCTACAGTGCAGTCCTATGAACATTTTCACTTCACATATTTGCAACATATCATAAATAGATAGAGTAGAATAAATAGATAGTTGTAAATGATCAAACCTTTGCGCCGCGGATAAAAATTTGTAATATCCTGAAGATAAATTACGATCGATAAATAATTAATTAAATAATTAATTATATAAATAGATTGAGATAGACACAACTTTTTATTTCCGTTTTTATCAGCCTGGGATGCAGATGAAAAAATTTGTTTAAAACATAGCAGACAACATCTTCAATATTTGCCTCTTTACATCAAGAAACACAACATTTTATACTACAGATCGCGAGAAAACTGATTGCCTAAACACCGTTTGGCGATATCAGCGCGACAACTCTAGAAAAATCACAGGGATTCGAGACGAGATCCAAAGAGAGATTGCAATTAGTCCGATAATTACGAGACGTCGAAATAAAATGGGAGAAAAAAGGGGCGGGAAAATTGAGGGGTGGGAAGGAAAAATCGTGGGACATCGAGTCGCGGCCGGGGAACGTAATTACGTGACGATATCCGAGAGAAAGTTGTAAAAGTAGAGGAGAAAATGAGAGAGAAGGTACGTCTGAACCCTCGTCGGACCAAATATTGAAAGGGTGCTCAGAGTACACAGGCTCGATGGTCGATATTGAGGGCAAACGATTGTTAATACAACACAATTGCTTCGCACACGCGTACTCGGACGTATGCTCCTGGATTTATTTATTTTTCCTTCTTTCTGCTTCGTGTTTTTTCCCTCCCAGGTTTTTCGGAGCAACAGCCGAAACCGATCGCGATTGTTTCCCCGACGGATTGGTATTGGAATTAGAACGCGGATCCAGGCAAATATTTTGCCCTTTTTGCCCGTTCGTGAACTCGATCTAGCTCTCGGTACGCGAAACTACAAGAGCGATAATTATTCTGCTCGGATCATTCGTGACCCGCCTCCAGGCCGAATCACCTTTCCGTGGTCCGCCAGTCGCTAATTAATACGTGGGAACACGAACGACGCCGTTCTGTCCCGCTCGAAATTAATCATTCCGCGTGTTTCTCGCGCTGTTTCCGAACGTCCACGATGAAACACTCCCTTTTTGCCCGAGGCGTTATTATCCGACGAACGCTCTTCTATTTGCCTAGATAGCGCAGTTCGAAATAAACAATTATCTTTCGTTTTCACAAGAATTTTAGTTTTGGTTGATTTCATTTTTGAAACAATTCAATTTCCAGCATAGCATAATCGAGAAACTTGTAATTCGTTGGCAGAACATGGCGATTACAATAATCGGTAATTATTTACATTAGGGGCTTCCTCACCGATTTTGATGACCTTCAAGTATGTTGTCAAGGTCATCATTCTAAACAACTTTTTCCTATACATGTTACGGTCGCTCGATTTTAGTTTTCGAGATATTCGCAAAAAACTGTTGCTAATACTGTATTGAATTTTTCATATTTCTGCTAAATTCAAAGAATTAATAAAACATTTCGGCTAAATTTAAAGAATTAATAAAAGGTACAGTGTGTCGATTTCGAGATAATAATTCATAGTTCATAATTGAGGCAAGTGTTTCCACATTTATTTTAGAATCTGCATGTGTAATAAACTTAACAGGGACATGTTCTTTTGGAACGTTTTTTGGAAAATTACTAGTTTCTATTTAGTTTTGTTAAAAGCTAAATTGAAAGAATTAATAGAAGGTACAATGTCGATTTTGAGATGCTAATTCATAGTTCATAATTGAGACAAGTGTTTCCACATTTATTTTAGAATCTGTGTGTCTAATAAAATTAACAGGGACATGTTTTTTGGAACGTGTTTGGAAAATTACTAGTTTTTATTCACTTTTGGTTATAGGCTAAATTGTAAGAATTAATAAAAGCTACAGTGTGTCGATTTCGAGATAATAATTCATAGTTCATAATTGAGGCAAGTGTTTCCACATTTATTTTAGAATCTGTTTGTGTAATAAAATTAACAGGGACATGTTTTTTAGAACGTATTTGGAAAATTACTAATTTTTATTCACTTTTGGTTATAGGCTAAATTGTAAGAATTAATAGAAGGTACAGTGTCGGTTTCGAGATAATAATTCATAGCTCATAATTGAGATCCATCCATTTCGCGTTCCAACAGGTTCGAAATTGTAATGACGATTACAACGCTCAGAATGATTATACTTCGTTAACGAATGTTGGTTACGGACACTTGATACAAGTGCCAGGTGCGTTATAAAATATCACGTAACCTGTAGCATCGTGATGTTAAGTTACGGCGGGAGTTGGAAGATAATGATTGCATATTATCGACGTACTTACCCTTAATGATTGTGACATTATGTGGGTTACGAACGCAGCCCTTAACGTTCCGTTAAATTGGAATGTATTGTCAAGACTGTTATTAACATTATTCTAGTAATCGTGGTTATACATGTTTGTTTTATTAATATTGATTTCGAAGAACTCTAGAGACATGGAATGAACACTTTATATTGAGCATTGTTTGCTAAAGAGTGTTTGTTACGGAAACATACCTAAGATAATTTGTATAAAATTTTTAATACACGTAAGTTAATGATTGTATAATTTTTTGTTAATGGTGTATTTTCTATAAAAATAGATTGCTCATATCAGCATATATTAAATGATGATTAATAATGAAATGATGTAATAATGTTAATACACGTAAGCGCGTGATTATTCGTGGAAAAATATATTCTGATATAATACTTGTTTGACCATTTTCGACTAATTCTACTTAAACCAATGGAATTTGTCAGTTCATTCTCTCTGTAATTAGTAAATATTGTTATCACTTAAATATTATGAGGGGTTGATGTATATTAGTTAGATCATTGAGGGATCCATTGTTTCCAGCCATGCCTATAGTTTATTGAAATAAACATTAGCACAAGCTTGTGATTTCACGTGAAAATATAAATTTAAGTACTCTTATAATATCATACGGCCTGTTAGTTCATTCGTCTGACTATTTTCGACTGATTCTACTTAATCCCACAATATTTTGTCATTTTCATTTATCATTGTGATATATTCTGGTCAATATATTCTGGTATAATACTTGTCTGGCCATTTTCGACTAATTCTACTTAAATCAATGGAATTTTTCAGTTTATTCTCTCTGTCATTAGTAAAAATTGTTATCACTTAAATATTATGAGGGGGTGGTATATATTAGTTAGATCAATAAGGGATTCATTGTTTCCAGCCTTGCCTATAGTTTATTGAAATAAACATTAGTACAAGCTTGTGATTTCACGTGAAAGTATAAATTCAAGTACTCTTATAATTTCATACAGCCTGTTAGTTCATTCTTCTGACTATTTTCGACTGATTCTACTTAATCCCACAATATTTTGTCATTCTCATTTATCATTGAAATATTATGCAAGGTATTGCTTCAATAAACAATCTCTTACATTCAATCGTACAACTTTTTCATGAACATCCGCCGAACGGCGTAGACTTATATCAATTGTACAATTGCAAATCATTTCTAATCTACAGTGCAGTCCTTTGAACATGTTGCAAACGTAATTACAGATTAACCATATTCGGCGGGGAACCGATTGCACAGGAAATTAGTCGTATTATGCGAAACAAGGTTTAACGTGGCAGGTGTGAATTGCCTTGTTCGATTGATAGGTGATTGATCGACACAGCTGCATGCCTGCGGAGTTGACTGTGATAACGCAAGACTATTTATTAGTGACACGTCGTAGAATAGGATCGACTATATTAATTGATCACCGTTCATATTTCGTATTGATTATCGTCATCCTGATTTCCGTTTTGATCACTTTCCATCCTAACGAACAGAAATCTTTTATTCCAAAATTATCATCCCCTGCTCCATTAAACATAATCAGACAACCCACTATCAATAATGATATAAATAACACAACGA
>CM052339.1:10434398-10448751 GCA_028455595.1 Lasioglossum vierecki | reverse complement strand
TTGTAAAGAGAAATTAGACATTTATTTCTATGATTAATATATGGTAGACTAACATTTCCAGTATATTTAGAAATTTTTTAGAAAAACTTATCCTTCAAAAATTTATCGAAAAATACGGACCAATCACAGCGCGACCTAGACGCGTGTTGGCAAAGTCGGCCAATCGACAGATGGCGCGTCGGTCGACTGTGCCAACACGCGTCTAGGTCGCGCTTTGATTCGTCTCTGTTTTTCGTTAATAACTAAACCATAGAATAGCTGCTTCCTATCCGATTTCGATGATTTTTGGATTCGTTATATTTAAAACTAAATATTTTCAACAACGTTTTCCTATATATATACAAGGTGTCTCAAAATTCCTTCAACATCCGGAAATTGGAGGATTTCGAGATCATTTTAAAAACATTTTCCTTTGCAGAAATAGCGTATGTGGCTTTGTTAAGGAGTTATTAAAGAAAAATACGGACCAACAATGTTATTTAAAATGTAAAAACATCATCAGGACGTTAGGATACAAATATTGAAATTAGAGATCAGAGTCAATCGAACAAGTTTTTTACCACGTTTTTATTAACTCACTTTCTTGTCTGTTTGTTCGGTAGAAATATTGTAATTGATTTTGACAATGCAATAGTCGAAAAAAAATATTTTTAAAAGACTGCGTTTTTTTAATCTTATTTAAACCTGCAGTCTGTATCGCGAGATGAATATTTGATAAAATTAGCGAGCGATTAAGAAATTCCAACGGTTCTACCCGTTCTCTTCGTTCCTGTAATAAACAACCGGGAGATTCCTTGAGAACATTTTAAATACCCGTAGATGTATTCAGGATCCGGTGTATAATGGAGCATTACTCGGTTAGTATCGAAGAAAGTTCCGAGAGCGAGAATTTATCGCAAGTGCACGGTGATGCGCGATGAAAGCGCGTGGATGATGGTGCGGTTCGGAGAGCGGGAGAAATTATGCGAGCCTGGGCTGGACGTGCAAAAGAAGGAAAAAAAGGAAAAGAATTACAGGAAACTCGTAAATCACCAGGGCTGATAGTGCGTTTTACGGTGACGGCTACGGAAACTCGTGGGCTCAACGGTACATACGTATTCTGACATTTATTAATCAAATTCAACGCGCACTATCGATCGATTAAGTAGCTGAACGTGACGTTGTTAACGATCAGCTGGACTCGTGATTTATGTAGAAACTAATGTCGAAAACATTGATCGCGTTTCTTATATGTTACTTCGAGAGACTCCTGTGTTTCATTCTCGTTTGTGTCACGAACATCAGTCGCTTTCTTCTTTCTTTCTTCTTTCAGTATGACAGGAAATTACTATAGTACTGTCGCTAATGATTCTTTTATGGTAGTCGTACTATGTAGTATATTTGTGACGCTTTTTTCGTGATTACAATTTGTAATTCGATTATCCATAGGCTTCGAATTATGTCGCGTTTGATCTCATTTTAATCACAAAAATGTCACAAATATATTAATTTATAATTAATTAATAACAATTATATTAAAAGTTCACGTTTTAATATTCAGCTACGAATAATTAAAAATTGAAGTATAGAATTTTAGACATTCCAATTTAATCAATTCCATACGTTAACCATTATAATAATCGTAATTCAGTTGTTGTAAATAATTTATAAGTTCATGACAAGAGGGCCAGGAATGAATGCGTACATCTAAAAATATTTTCGCATGATTTTAGTAACGTATTCCTCGCTATAGTAATTCTCGCGTTGCGGAACATCTCTATTCCAATTACCCCTATTCCGCAAATTCCATTATACTATTATTTCTCGAACCGTTCGCGCAGTTTCACCGGAACAACAGTTACGAAACGCTTCGTTTCACAGACAGTTTTTCATTTGAATCTCCTTGCGTTTTCGCAAACGGAATTTCAACGAAACCATCTCTGCCGACGGAGATGGAACATAGGTCCGAAGTTTTTATCACGCGCGGTATTTTATCGCACTGCACCTATCGGATATTGTATTCCTTGGTTCGATGTAGGTTGTTATTTTATGCAACAGCCACGTTTATACGGAGCTAAAACGAATCTACCGTTGCACACGGCAACATTTACAGAACAACGGCGAACCAAATTATTTTATCCTGTTACTCGGTGCTTAATAGTTTCACATATGTTCTATTCCCGCTTTTCTGTCTTAAAATCGAATTTTAAACCACTTCCCTATGAGCTGGAGACTTGAAATGTTCAACATAGCTCAGAACTGGAAGACAATGCAATATTCAAAAAGAAATTTTTTTAGAATACTGTGCGTTTAGGATTTAAACAATATTTTTAAATATTCCCCTTCGCCCCACTACGCGCGCTCCCCACTCCACTGGCCCACTTCGCACCGGAGGAGCTCAGTTTACTTACTGGGTTGGCTTCGATTAGGTCGGGTAGTAAGGGGGCCTTACTAAAACTGTTCGGTAGTAAAAATTAAAAAGTAGAACAAAAATATATTAAAAAAAACTTTAAAAACCACGCTTATATTAGAATAGAAATTAGTTTATGATATCGACGTACAGGTTCGATGAAAAAATGCAAAAAGCAATTTTGCAATTTATAAAATTTTTCTCAAAGTTTCGATCCGATTTTGGATCATCTTCAAGAGAATTTTGCGTCTGAAAAATACTGAATGTTGTACTAAGTGTTTCACAAGATCAATAATAACTATAAAATTATTTTTCACCGTACTAGCTCTGTGTAAATTTTCACTGTATATATGTATAACTGCGTTTAATGATATTAAATGCCTTTCCAAACTCAAAACATTTTCGCCAATATACCATTTGTTGTTATGGTAAACAATTAACATTCAAATTGTTTGACACAATCATTCTAAAACGCTGAGTGTTTATATGATGGAAAAGAACAATTCTTGGAACTTATCATATGAAAGGAAACTTATATTGGAATGCATTAAAAAGTTGAAAATAATATTTTTAGATATTAGTGACTATAAATAAAAGTCTGGAGTGCCCACGAAGATTACGTTCATATAGTTCGACGTACCACGCTTTTATTTATAGTCACTAATATCTAAAAATATTATTTTCTCCTTTTCAGTGCATTCTAATATAAGCGTGGTTCATAAAATTTTTTTTATTAAACATTACATCGCAACGTTTCGCCGAGTTCCGCAGAGTTATTCGAAATTCTCGCTTACCTATTAATCAGCCGAGTGTGAAAAACGGTTAGCAAAAACAGTTAGTAAAAACAGTTATGGTTTGGAATTCCGTGCAGACTTTTTATCAAAATATTCCAACGTGCCCACTCCGCGGTGAACTTTAAAAATGAAATTTTGTTTAATTTTCACCGACCGCGCGCGCCGCGCCTGAGGTGAAAATCCCGGCGGCGCTTCGACATGATTAGTTAAACCGTTTTGCACCGGAACTACCGATTGTTTTCGGCACGTGTGCGCGCGTAAATCCGCCAATAACGTCGCCTCGTTTTGTTGTTTTTCCGCGAACGATAACGTGCCGCGTAATTGCGTCGACGCGGAACGCGCCGCGCATTTCATAATCGTCATCGTTCGAGTTTCTCCCTGTATCCGCGAATTTTTCATGTATTCTAACCGTAAATCGATGCACTTGGAAATTACTGTTATTATCAATGGGTAAATAAATCCGATAGTATTGGATTATCGGAAGAGTTTTCAAACTTTTTGAGCTGCTGAACTGGAAGCCACGGATATTTTATAAACTTCCACTTCTCCGGCAATAGTGTATTCTTTCGGATAAATATCAACTTTATTTTCACCGGTTTTACTTGAAAAAGATATGCTTCGATTTACTCTTGCCTATTGGTAATCAATTAATTACATCCTGCTCTTTCTGTATTATATTCTCGATTTCATTTATTTATCGACGTCACAGAAATTTTATAAACTCTCATTCCGACGATACTGTATTCTTTCGGATAAATATCAACTTTATATTCACCGGTTTTACTTGAAACAGATACTTCAATATATTCTTGCTTATCGTTAAGCAAAGAACTGTTCTATTTGCTCGGTTTTATTTATTTTTCGAAGCCACCAAAACTTTACAAACTCCTACATACATACTCTGAAAATCGTGACGCTGGATACATGTAAACTTTATTTTCACTTGTTACTTCCGTTTACTATTGTCTATTGTTATTTAACTAATTTAATCCTGCCTCTTCTGTTCTATTTGTTTTATTTAACTTGCTAGCTTTCTTTGTTTACAATACTGTCGCTCGTATCTCTGCTTCTATTGTATTTCGATCTCCCCACCCTTCCTCACATATGCTACATTGTTGATTCTATTTTTCCCCTTCAATCTTTTATCGAATGCTCGAAAATTCGTCATCTGTCACGACGTGAAACGAAATTACTTGTTACCGATCTTTTCTTTTGCGGTTACTGAAATTATAAGAATGTTTCGACGAAAACTAACATTTATTTACATTTGTTCATGTTATGTACATTTGTGTACATTTATTTATTAATATTAAATAAATATTAATAGCATATATTAATATTTATATTAATAGTAAATTTATTTAAACAGTCGAGCGGAAGTTTTCCGCATTAAATTCAACAATATATCATTACAATGTACATAATACAATATACATAAAGACAACACAAAGACAATAATAATAATATATTATTTAAAACCTTCGTTCTTCAGAAACAGCAGAAAGTAGTGTTAACATAATAAAATATTGTATAGGCGTGAAAAGCTATTGTGGTCGTCGGCAGCGGGTGAAAGTTTCATGTCCTCGACAATAATTTATCAAATATTATTGTAACGAGAAGTTAGGAGACGAGCCTAATATCGTGTTCCGCAGATTACGCGATCAAAAAGTGCCGGGGAATTGTTGAAACTTCGACCGCACTTGCTCCGTTCTTTACGGATACTGTAACGACTCGCGTGAACTTTTTACTTGACCACCTTTATCGTCGCGCTCGAACTTCCCTATTATATTTTTCTGAGCACGGGCAGTTACCTTTTATGAACAGCGCAAAGGCGCATTCTCTTCTAAGAATGACTAGTTACGTTCCGATGCCATTGATGAATACGAAAAGTTCTGTATGGGTCATATGGTTTATTCATAAAGACATTTTACGGGAGAGACATCTTAAAAATTGCCAATTAATTTTTAACCCATACTTTTCAGTCTTGATTAATTAAAATCCTCAATTTCAAATGAGACTGCATATTTTATTCTTAATGTACTCTAATGTACTGTTTATGTACTCTGTATGTACTTTTTACGTACTCTATCCTTTATGTACTCTTTATGTACATTTTTTTGTGTACTCTTTATGTACATTTTTTTGTGTATTGTTTATGTACATTTTCTTGTGTACTCTTTATGTGTACTCTTTATGTACTCTATCCTTTATGTACTTAATTTTGATCTTTCGTGTGGTTTGAAACTCCTGTCAGCCAACATTGTCTTTTAAAATATTTTCCTCTCCTTGCCTCCTGATGGAACCCGCTTTTGACGTAGATTTCTCGGACACCGCGTGCGTGAAAGCGCGTAAGAGCGTGCAAAATGGACGATCCGCTACAAAAAGCTCATCCCGAGAGTGTAATTGAAATTTCTCGGAAAAATTCCGCCACACGTGATCCCGCATTCGCTGGAATGGACTAAGACTTAAGCGCCATTGACTTTTAATTAGCCACTAATATGTAGAGTGTCCCCGTTGAAACCTCTTACGTATTCCAATCCATTTTATCTCTTCATCCAAGAAAGCGGAATTACGACCGGAATTCTGCAACTGGCGCAGCATTTTTCTTCGCTATTTTTACTTTCGAGAAAATATTGCGGCTTCGAACTCTCGAGCTGACCCACTACAGAACTCTCTCTCGTTACGTACAGGGTGAGACACGAAAAATGGTACGGCTAAATATCATTGTTTAGCTCTCTACAGAACAATCTCTTCAAAAGTTAACTTCACAGAAGTCCTACAGCGACGGAATTATAGTTTTACCTAAAAAATAACAAAAGGTGGTCGATCAAAACGGTACATACTTTATTTAATAAACTTCACTTGAAATATGGAGAAGCTTGACTCACTTAATCATTAAAATACGAAGAAACTTTTTCCCCAAACCAATCTTTTTTTACACTAATTGGGTTCTTGCCGACGTTAATTATGAATTAACAGTACAGTATTTCCGTCTAACGTTTTCTTCTATTATCAAGCCCAACGCAATTATTTGGGCGTTGTTTCTCGCGAATCCCCCGGTATAAAACATTGTTTGATTTATAAAATTGATACAGAATAAAATCGTACAGTTTGACAAATAGAAAGAGTGAGTGAAGAATTTCGGTGCCACCGTGTATATTTGTAACCGAATATGACAGAAGTGCTCCTTCTCCGCGTCAAAGGATTAACACTGGCGAGTTGTAATTACAAAAGCCACCTCGGAGAGCGAATGCTCTTTTCATCCGCAAGGAGCTCAAATGAAATCTCATCGTTGATTACGAGGGAATACGGCGCTCTTCTTTTCGCGTCCCGGCAAAAGGAAAATTAATTTCGCCGGTACGTCGTCATCCGAGCAACGTGATACAAAGAATCGCGGAATTTCAATAAGAGTACAATTTTATTCTTGCGTGATGCACGCTGCGATTGGTTCAACGGAAACGGGAGACCCGTGTCTCCGAAAGAGCGAAGGAATATTGCATATTACTCTACGGAGAATGTTTTCACCAACCATTCCCGCTATATGATGTTATAATTAGACTGCGGATGTCATGCGTTTATTATAAGAATGAGTACAATCGAAACAGTAGAAACGTTTGAAGAATAAAGAATATTATCAAAGAGAATAAAGAACACCGCACTAATCATAAATTCTTAAATTGAATTCTTCATATGTTGTAGCTTATGATGTACTGAAGAAAAGATGTAATGGCCACAAAGCTCAATAATGGACAGTTATCGAGTCTACAGTATTTTATCCATATAAGTCGCCAGCACGGGTCTACCGAGGGACATTTATGCGACAGAGACAATATTTTTTTTTTGATTTTTGCCAAACATAGAGAAAGACACGTATTCCTTTCTTTCGATCGACAATTGTTTATAAATATTTGAATGTTATTGGCGCGCTGGTACGATCATTCTTGACAATAATTAAGTTATTTTGCAAATTTCCATAAGAATAGAAAAATAGAAAAAATTTACATGAAATATAAAGACAGTCGAGTTTGGGAGGCCTCGGTCGTCGACAAATGTAAACGTACTTAATCCAAATTTCCAACTTCTTTATTTTTCATTATTTTTTTATGGGACTATGACGACCATATTCGTGGCATTTTTCTAATTAAAATCATACCAAATATGATTTAATTCCGATGATATTTACTTGTGTAATATACAATTAAAGTTTTGGGTGCGATGAAGCCTTGTGCTCGAAACTTTCATAAAAAAATAATAAAAAATAAAGAAGTTAGAAATTCAGATTAGGTGACCTCACCTCACCTCAAGGGGGTATACCCCGCAGTAATGGGAATAGATCTGGGACATTTACAGGTCACACTTGTGGAACATTTATGGATAAAATACTGTGATCAATGAAACATGAGAAATTCGAGCTGCCGAATACTCAAATCGCGGAAAGTATTCATTTTTTGGAAAAATGTTTGAGACAATAATAGTTTCACAAAATCTGTTTGGTGGTGTCATTATTTTTGAAAGATCTGTGAACAGAAATCTTTGACAAGAATCTTTGTGTGTAGATTTTCCATACGATGAGTGCGGGCTTCTATTTATTTAATTCCAGTTTGTTGCAATTCAGGTAGACAATTTTTATTTTGCATAAGGTTCTGATCTGACTAGTTGTAATTCTTTCCCTTCAATTTATACTTGTATCGTATTTCATGATTATATGGAAAGGAAAGTTGTTTTTATAATTTGTTGCTGTACCCATTGAATTTATTCTTGTAGTTTGTTTTCTTAATATTTTTAATATAACAATTAGAGTTAGGGTCGATCGACAGGCGAGTAAAGAGTAATATACGGTTGATAGAGGTTCTGAAGGACTCGAAGGACCTGAGGAAATAGTCTTCGACACGTGATCTCGATTCGAAGGAAATGCGCCGCGGAAATCGTTCACTTGCTCTACTAGTTCGAGTAAACTGATGCAAATCCTCCCGAAGTGCATAACGTTCTTCAGCTGGTCGACAGTGTGTGGATGAAAATTTTAGTTGAATTATTCAAGAGACGTCATCGGCCGGTTGTGCTGCGCATTAGTTTTGACAAAGGAGCACTGCTATTCCTAGAATTTATTATAAACTGTGTTTATAATTTCGATTGTACCATTCACTGTCGCATTCGCACTTTACCTTTCAAAAGTGTGGAATATATTTTTTAATGACTACATTACACTGGAAAGAGGACTCAATTTCTCTTTGAACAATAATGTTCACCGAAGTTTATAGATTTTTTGAGAAACGTCATTGTTAGAAATCTGTTAAAAAGAGGAATTTAAATACACCAGAGGGTGGTGTATTGATAAATGATCAATATTGGCATTGTTATTAAACAATTTTTTAATAAATTCACAGACGTGTGTCTTGAACGTTTAAAATAATGATTTTTTGTTTAACTACAGTTCCAACAAACTTGTACATGGAAATGTGCGAAGCTCTACTAATTGATGTAGAATGATCTACAGAATTGAAATTATTTTAGTGTTTGACAAAGTTCTTAACAGAATTTCCGCAAATACACAGATGGCCAATCTATCTTCATGGAATATTTCCATAAAATCTACCATGGTCCCTATGGAGTTATGTTTATTGAAACGAGTATCAGAAGGGATTAGGATAGTTCGCGTAAGCGTGATCGGTCTTATCGAGGTCAGATGTGTCGCGAAATTGGAGCACAACACGTTGCCTGAGAAATTTTTCTTCCGAACGTTAGCCGAACAGATTAATGAAGGAAAGGGTGGCCGTGGATGATGAAGAATTCGTATAATCTCACGGGATATTCCCGCGATCGATACAGTATCTTCCCACCGTAAAGATAGACATTTCTTCGAGCGATTTATCTTTGATTTCTGACCAATCGAGCCGTGATACGGTTCGCCTCGAATGTTATCCGACGAAAATGAACCGGGAAATTTTTCCGATGATATTAATTTCGCCCATTATCGTCCACTGAAGGTCGGTCTCTCTCTCGGAGCAAAATTCGTTTGAGGAACTACAACGTTTGGAAACATTGTGCAAACTCTCGGTGGGTAACCGAAGATATTTTTGAACTTTCTGTAAACGTTGCAGAGGTAATTCATAAATATCTCTGTAATAGACAGAAGATCTTTATGAGAAATAAACATTCTCTACCTGATTCGCAACAAACTGGAGTGAAATAGAAAATTATTTCCTTTTTTAATACGTTTAATAGCTTGAAAATAATATAACAGTGTTTTAAAATTCTTTTAATCTTCTTACTGTTTTAAATGACAACTACGCATTTTTGTTCGTGATACACCTGACGCTATTATTTTGATTCTCATATTCTTGCTATTCTGCAGGAATGATCACATTTAGGGATGATAACTGTAAAGTTTTCATCAAGGGTATATTAAGCCACGTTATATTGATAGATATGATAATATTCAAAAAGGATGAAATACACGATTCATCCGAAAAGGATGAAATATAAAATTCATTCAAAAAGGATGAAACAGAAAATTCATTCAAAAAGGAAGAAATATGAAATTCCTCCAAAAAACGATGAAATATAAAATTCATTCAAAAAGAAAGAAATATGAAATTCCTCCAAAAAGGATGAAATAAAAAATTCATCCAAAAAGGATGAAATATAAAATTTGACAGAATTTACTACCACTACCACTGGAAATAAGATTGTATTTTATTCTACTTTCTTAAAATTCTACTAATCATAGATCACCCACACACACAATCCACTTGGCCGACCACATGTCCGTCCCATTCCATTGGCCAAACCATAGACACCCCTATTCCATTTGCCTGGTTACAAACCACCCCATATTATTCCACTTATCTAACCATAAACCACACCCATGCACTTGCCTCAGCAAACTGACCCCATTCTACTCGTCTGATTGTAGGCTGTTTCTATTCTACTTGTGTCACTGCAGATTGTCCTAATTTTACTTGTATGATCTCTGCCTATGCGGATTACAGATCGTCTCAATTTTAATTATACGATTATTTGCCAGGCTGATTCTACTTGCTTCACAATACATCACACTTCTTCCACTTGTCTGACCATTGGTCGACCCTGTTCTACTTGTTGCCCATCCACGTTCTGCTTGTCTGACCATACGTCACTCATGTTCCACTTGCATGACCATACCACGAACATATTTCACTTGTCGAACTATAAATCGTTATTCTACATTTGTTTGGACACAGATAATACCCAATACTATACATCATACACACACTGACACATTGCTGCTCGAAGTTCTATAATGATCGCTGGATTTTATGACTTCTTATTTGAAACTTATGACGAAGTTTGTATTTATTTTATTATAAAACTAGCTGACCCGACAGACGTTGTCCATATTTCAGTAAATTTGTTCGCGATCCATCATTCGAATCGTGAATTATAGTATTTTGTTCATACACAAATCCCATAGAAAAAAGCACTTTCAACTTTTCCGGACAACTTTTCCAGTTTTTACCACGTTTTTATTAACTCGCTTTCTTGTTTGTATGTTTGTATGTTTGGTGACAAGTTTTTCAATCGATTTTAAACTAACTTCCTGATAAGCTAGAGACTTGAAATTGGATACATGGCTCAGATCTGGATGACAATGCATTATTCAAAAAAAAATTTTTTTCTAAAGTCTTACCGTTTCGGAGAAAATAACAATTAAATATGTACCTTTTGTGAGTATATAATAATTTGTGATTATGAATTTTGAATAGCTGTGAAAATATTTGTGAGATTTCAAACGAAAAACGTGGGGCGCATGCGATAGATAATTGATGCATTTTGCGCTCCACGTTTTTCGTTTGAAATCTCACAAGTACTTTCACAGCTATTCAAAATTCACAATCACTAATGTTCAGGACTATCTGTACGAGGTTAGGAATCTGTATGGCATTAGGAAAAATTATTTTATACTTTTTAGTCCGTTTTTAAAAATGTGGTATTTTTAAAAAATGATTTTTATATATTCTTTTCCTGAAAACCTTATTCAGACTTATTGCGAACATTTCTTTTTACCATTCTCAAGTGATGCGCTTACCATGAACAGCATTTACTTTTTATTTATATTTAGTTCGAAATCTTCGTAACGAGCCCGAAGCAGTATTATCAACTTTTGTAGCAGCTGAACATTCATCAAACCGGGAACGAACGAATTTTAACGAAACTATGGAAACATTTCGGGTAAAACATTGTCTCATTTGCATGGTGGACAACAATTTCACCGATAAAAAACAAACGAGAACGTATTCAGTACGAGCGTACGGAAGCGAACGAAGTTAAATAGCGTTTCGGTTCTTTCACCATGTTTATTTGTTCAATGAAACAGAATATGAAAGCTTCATCGATTTTTATAACAGCGTTTTGTTTTAATTCCCTCCGCTGCGAATATTCCAATCTAAACCTGTGAAATTTTCTGAATTCCTCGATCGGTTAAAATGCTCATGCTATGTTTCCACGCATGTGTGCGCGCCGAAAAAGAAGAAAGTAATTTAATGTGCAGTCTCTAGTAGAGCCAAGGTATTTATCCAGCTAAATTTTCCTTCGCGCGTCCATCGGCTGGCTAACTGGCAGTCGACGCAACAGTGCAAGTTGAATTTTCCGCGAAAATTTTTTTTAACTCGGCAGATATTATCGCGCATCTCTCCCCGGCCCTCGTTCGGCAACGGTGTCGAGCAGTTTTTAATTAATTCGTCGCTTCTGCACGCCATGAGATTAATTTCACGTTCAAACACCGCTCGGGAAATTTATTATCATAAAACGTTTTACCTGGTCAAGGTACCGGAGTCCGCGTGTCATATTTTCACCGAGTAACTCACGGTGAACAATTTAAACAACGCCGGACGTAAACCGGTTCGTCGGTTCGTTTCCTCCTTATGACTATCGTATAATTTATTTCGATTCGATTAAAAGCGGCCAACCGACCAGATGAAAATTCTTTAAAGAAGCTCGTACAGCAAGCACACCGGAAAATTCTACGTTGGTACAAAAATTGTGTGGAAGTAAAATTACGGTTCACCGTTTCATTACTGTGCAATTGAATTTCCATCGACTACCAATTGTCACTTCTTTTGTATTTGTTTAATGTTGTCTTTTTGTGATATATTTAGTCGGTTATAATATTTTATAAATTAATATTGGTATTGATAAAGCCAATTGTTAGTTTTACAGCTTCAATTTTTTGCACATATGTATTTCTTTTCGTTGATGAAGTAATTACTGAACTTTTTACATTGTCGTCTTTTTAAATAATATAATGATGTATTTATTGTGAAATTGAATAGGTGCAATTGATAGCAATACACAAATTAAAAGAACTTAAGAGGTCTAACGTGTAGTTCAACATAGCTCATTAAAATAATAAATGATAAAAAAATTTATGTTTGATTTCTGTTCATTACAATCGATGCAAAGAATTTTTATTACAATATTTGACCTATTAAGAAAACGGATGAATGCAGTTTAAACCAGTAAAATAATTAAATGAATACGACAATGTTTGCATATTATTTTTACCTTGTTGAAATTATGAATCAAAGAATGACCATTTTATGTAACCTGTGTTTCATACAATCGACGCATACAATTTTTATTTTGCATACAAATCCACAATTTAATAATTAAACACCACATGGAAAGAAGTTAATCATTCGAAAAGTCAATCTGAATGAAACATCAATTACAGTTCTTTGTCAAATCTCTGTCACGACGTAATTAAGAAATGCGAAGCCACGTGGACAATAAACATAATCCTCGGAAACACCGAAACGGGACGAGAATAGCTGCATATTCGCGTTAATAAATAATGAATAAAATATATTCCAGGGAATTTAGCAAATCTCACGTAGCGAAACAGCTGTTGTTTCGCGTGCCAATTATAATCCGCGTTGAAACGAATAACGAAGCCGTTGCGCGGTGATTAATTAGACGTCTGCCGATAACTAGCTCCCTATATGAAAAATATGTGATGCCGGTCGTTTTCACTGCGTCCGCGAAAATCATTTTCGCGATAAATTCACACCTCGCGCGGGCGAGTTGATCAGCATTGGTCCATTGTATTGGTTCGTTGTATTTTTACGTTGTACTTTTACGTCGTATTTATTCGTCGAATTCGTCCGAGTAAGATGGTTTGTCGTATTGATTCGTCAAGTTTGTCTAAGCAAAATAATCCGGTGTATTAATTAATCGTATTAATCCGAGCGAGATGGTTCGTCAGAGTGGTCCGTCGTACATTTTCGCCTTATTGATTCGTCATATTGGTTCGTCGTATTTGTTCGTCATATTTTATTAGTCGTATCTGTTCGTCGTATTTTTTCGTCATATCTGCTCGTTGTATTGGTTCGTCATATTTGGTTGTTATATTTGTTCATCGTATTGGATCATCGTATTTGTTCGTCATATCTATTCGTCGTATTGGTTCGTCATATTTGGTTGTTATCTTTGTTCATCGTATTGGAACGTCGTATTGGTTCGTCATATTTGTTCGTCGTATTTGTCCGAGCAAGATGGTCTGTCGTATTGATTCGTCATATTTTTTCGTTTTATTGGTTCATTATACTGATCGTCGTATTGATTCGTCATACTCTTTCGTTTTATTGGTTCGTTGTATTGGCTCGTCATATTAGGTCGTCCTATTTGGTTGTTCTATTTGTTCATCATATTGGTTTGTCGTATTGATTTGTCATATTAATTCGTCATATTTTTTCGTCGTAACTGTTCGTCATATCTGTTCGTCGTATTTGTTCGTCATATCTGTTTGTCGTATTGGTTCGTAATATTTGGTTGTTATATTTGTTCACGGTATTGGATCATCGTATTGGTTCGTCATATTTGTTCGTCGTATTTGTCCGAGCAAGATGGTTCGACGTATTGGTTCGTCATATTTGTTCGTCGTATTGTTTCGTCGTATTTGTCCGAGCAAGATGGTCCGTCGTATTGATTCATCATATTTTTTCGTTTTATTGCTTCATTATACTGGTTCGTCGTATTGATTTCTCATATTAATTCATCATATTTGTTCGTCGTATTTGTTCGTCATATCTCTTCGTCGCATTTTTTCATCATATCTGTTCGTCGTATTGATTTCTCATATTAATTCATCATATTTGTTCGTCGTATTGTTTCGTCGTATTTGTCCGAGTAAGAT
>CM052339.1:10399411-10425421 GCA_028455595.1 Lasioglossum vierecki | reverse complement strand
TACCAATGATTTTGTGCTTTTGATCTGTACGCAAAGGAAAAATTGTTATCATCAATTACTAGCAACAGGAGTCAAATATTTCTGTTTATTTTAATGATTTTAATAGATTGACAGAATATTGCAGTTTATTACCAGTGATTTTGTGCTTTTCATCTGTACGCAAAGGAAAATTCGTTTTCATCAATTATGAGCAACAGGAGCCAAATATTTTTATAATATTTTAAAATATTTATCTTATAATGAATTTAATAAAATGATAGAATATTGCAATTAAATTCCAGTGATTTTTTGCGCGATACAATACAGAGTCGTTGTATCAATGAATTATAATTTTAGAGGCTGCAAATATTCACGCAAAATAAAAATTGTTTTCATCAATTATGAGCAACAGGAGACAAATAGAATTTCCTTTAATTATTTTAAAAATGTTTTAAAAGTGTTTTCATCTGAAAATATTATTATACTGTACAGGTTGGTTATAAAGATAGATAAAATTCACTAAAAATCACATGGAATGGATATATTTTAAGTGGAAAGGAATCTTTGCAACCTAATGTTAAAATAGCTTTAAGAACAAACTGATAATAACGAGAATCTACACGATTTCGAATTAATTTACAAGTTTCCATTTGATTTGTAATGGAAGGTTTCATTCGTAATATTTGAACGGACAAAGTCCTTCCCTTTGGACTGCATACTACTTGCGAATTGTTCGCAATAAATGACAATTTCAGATAGTACCGTTCCCGTGAATTAATCGAATTTTTTCGACGAGCTTTGACAAC
This sequence comes from Lasioglossum vierecki, assembly GCA_028455595.1. NCBI lineage: Eukaryota > Metazoa > Arthropoda > Insecta > Hymenoptera > Halictidae > Lasioglossum > Lasioglossum vierecki. The sequence goes on along the minus strand of CM052339.1, from coordinate 10,424,636 downwards.
GAGATGGATTAATGAGAGGCAGTGTCTGCAAGTTGAACAATGACACGACAGCTTTTACAGTCTACCTTGAACCGTACATGGTTGATTGTGAGCGGACAATTCCCATTTTCGTCGCAAACGAACCGTCTAGAGTGAAATGTCTATGGTTGCGTGCACGACACGCCATGTTGACCTCAACAACCGAAATTTCAACGTGAAACAAAGGGATTCTTTGATCCTGAAGTATTTCTAGTGTCAATCTCGGGAGTAACTCTCTCTCTCCCACAACGACGCTCTCTTATTCATGCAATCCCGTTTATGCACCGGCTCTAATTCGTTGAATTCTAATTGACCCTTGTTATCGCGTCAGATCTTCAGAGAAACAATGTGCAAAAATACGTCGATTATTGGTCGATCATGTTCGCGAGACTCGAACGTTGAAAACCGTTTCTCGAAAACTATATTTTAATTGAATTTCTTTCAACGATTTAACACTGAATCTACCACTCTGCCGGTCAAATGATTGGCTTTATATTACTCAGCTTATAATTATTGAAATGATGAAGCATGGATATTGATTCGATAAATTTATTTATCCAAGAACATTCCCTAGTAGCACAAAAATATTGGATATGTATTTTCTTCAAATATTGGAAAAATATTTTTTAAGCCATATTTTTTCATATGAGAAAAATATTGGATCTGAATATTGTATACATGTACAAGAAGTATAAATTGAATGTTTAAAAAATATAACCTAAATATTCAGAGAATATAAACTAGATATTTAAACAAATATAAAGTAAATGTGAATCCAATATTTGAGAAATATAAATTCAATATTTGAGTAACATTCAATAAAATTTTCAAATTTAAGAAAAAGTTATAACAAAAATTAGAAACTATGAATATCTATTACTTTCTGTGCACTGCTTGAGGACCTTATTACAATTAAGAAATTTTTATATTATATTATATAATTTTATATAATTTCTGATATTACATAAAGATTTATTTTATAATATGAAATAAATATTATCTGTACATTAGGAAAAAATATTCTATTTCTAATATTAAATAAAGATTCATTTTGTATTTACAAAAAAAGTATTTTTCTCGCAACATGAAATAGATATTTCCTGCATATTTAAAAGAAATATTTGTTACTTAATATAAAATAAATATTGTGTGTATATTTAAATATTAAGAAGAGATTGAATCTCTTTTTAATATTATATGAATGTGTATACAATATTTTGTGCTGCTAGGGTGTTGTCATCAAAATTCTGCGATATCTAAATAGATAGAGCCTCGTCATTTTTTTAAAGCTAAAACATTTTCATTCCTTTATCGTTAATGTTTCTGTAAAAATATTTCAACAGTTCTCTCATCATTCTTTGCTCGTTAATCTATTAAATTATAGTCTTAAAATCAGAATGTGTGCAAGTATATTAAGTTTTTAAATAATTTATTCATTTTCATTATCCTCCCTACACTATTAACATTTTTCTAAGTGTACGTGATATTACAGCGCTTATGTTTATTTATAACTTCCTCAAAAAATGTAGGATTAGGATTTAGCGTCCACCATTTATACTTATTTCACTTTGCATTATGTTATATACTTCATTATTTTTCTGGAAAGTGATATATTGTAAGCTATAATGTATGTAATATGTATGTTATAATGTATGCTATATAAATCAAACCTGATTTACGGCATCAATAAATAAATAATTTATACATTTTAGTTGGCTACATAAACTATGAAATTCATTAATGAGAGTAAACTGTTCCTGTAAAAAAATTTCAACAGTTCTCTGATCATTCTTCGCTCGTTAATCTATTAATTTCTAGTCTTGAAGTCAGAACATGTGCAAATATATTAAGCTTTTAAATAATTTATACATTTTAGTTGGCTACATAAACTATGAAATTCATTAATGAGAGTAGACTATGAAGCGAGAATTTGAATAGAGACGCTCGAGTCTGTTCGTAGCGGAAAAGATGGAATTACAAATTTCCTCGTTTAAACGTGTAACGTCATTGTCCGCGACCGCGTAAGACTCAAAGGAAAATGTCGCGCGGATCTCCAACAGGGTTACGGGCACAATCAGCCGTATGCAAAAATAATCCAGGCGACTAGACAATGATTTTACGGCGTACGTGCGAATCGTGCCGTCGCCGTCCGCGTTCAAAGAACCGTACACGCTCCGCCGGTTCACAGAATCTTGCACAATGAGATGTTTCTTGCGAATGAATCTGCCGTTGATTCGGCTCTCCTGCGAACGCTTGCGCGACGCGCGCAGCAAAACAACGTAACCGTGCATCCCGTGATATCCTACACCGATCTCAAAGGATCTGCAGTACGATCATATTTAAATATATTTATAATTAACGCCGTGGGTTATATGCATTTACGACAGATATTATCAGGTGAAATTTAAGATAGTAAAGAAATATCTTTACTTCTTCTAACAAGAAGAATTTAAAAACATTGTTATATTATTTTCAAATTATTTCACTCCAGCTTGTTGCAATTCAGGAAGAAAAGTTTCAAAGAATCTGGCGTACGATCATATTTAAATATATTTATAATTAACGCCGCTTTACTATTAAGATAGTAAAGAAATATCTTTACTTCATCTAACAAGAAGAATTCAAGAAGAAAAGTTTCAAAGAATCTGGCGTACGAACATATTTAAATATTCTTATAATTAAAATACTGTTCCATTATTTTTAACCTATTAAATGTATTACGACAGGAAATAAATTCCTACTTCACGACAGTCTGTTAAAATTCAGAAACACTATTTTTAATCCATCCTTCTCAGCCGATAAATATACCAGGAAATTAACCATTTGCACTCGGAACGATTTTAAATAGTACTATTATTTTAACAAATTCATTTCATTTCATTCGACTTGGACTACTTTATTCTAACTATAATTCCTACAATTTGTAGGATATGCGAAAATACGTGAATATAAAAATATGGCATTACAATATGTCGTAAAATATGTAGTGTTTTAAGTATGAACGAGTACTTATTTTATTAAATAAATTTTTATTTATCTTCGAGTTATATTCCCTATGAATATTTAAGTGAATGTGAAGTGTTTAAAAATAATCAAAAAACAATGTAGAAATTCATTTTACTTTTATACAGAAAAAAAATATAACAGATTTCGCTTTCTTTCTAGTTTTACCGTTAGCTGCGACATTTCCGCCACGTGTGGCGAATCAACGCGAAACCGTGGCAAAATTTTTCGATAGAATGCAGGTCGGCGTTGTAAAAACAAGCACATGCACGTGCGTGTGATGAACAATGTGTATTAAATACCGTTCGCAAAAAAAATGCCAGACGATTTCAAACAACAAATATGTATAATCAATCGGAAACGTCCGATCTGTCCGGATCGTCGTTGTCCGCATCAACGAATTATTTATAATTTAATTTCAAGTTCCATGCATAAATTGTACGAGCTAGAAACCGGGCAAATTAAAATTGTCATCTGTCATTCTAAATGTTCAGATCAACGTTAATAGAATGCAGTAAATTATTCAACCGTCCGGAGTCCTCTAAAAAGGTAATTGTGCCCTATTTTGCAACTGTAATTGAATGGAAGGCCGTTGCCGCCTAACCCGCGGATAATTCCGGCGAATCGCTTTCGAATTTTCTGCAACAAGGTTCGATAGGAAAATAAACCACGTAAAATGGAAACACGGTTACTCGTCGAACATACCCTAGTAGCTGAAAATATTGTATACACATTCATATCATATTAAAAAGAGATTCAATCTCTTCTTAATATTTAAATATACATACAATATTTATTTTCTATTAAGTAACAAATATTTATTTTGAAATATGAAGGAAATATCTATTTCATGTTGCGAGAAAAATACTTTTTTTATAAATACAAAATGAATCTTTATTTAATATTAGAAATAGAATATTTTTCCTAATGTACAGATAATATTTATTTCATATTATAAAATAAATATTGTTTTCTTATTATAAAATAAATCTTTATGTAATATCAGAAATTATATAATATAATATAAAAATTTCTTAATTGTAATAAGGTCCTTTCGAAGATAAAATGGAATTTTTGTTATAACTTCTTCTTAAATTTGAAAATTTTAGTAAATATTGAATTTATATTTTTCAAATATTGGATTCACATTTACTTTATATTTGTTTAAATATCTAGTTTATATTCTCTGAATATTTAGCTTATATTTTTTAAACATTCAATTTATATTTCTTGTACATGTATACAATATTCAGATCCAATTTTTTCTCATATAAAAAAATGTGGCTTAAAAAATATTTTTCCATTATTTGAAAAAAATATTTATCTAATATTTTTGTGCTACTAGGGTAATTTTCGATAGTAATGCTCATACATTGAAACAATTCTCCTGCATTTCAAACAGCGTTTTGAATAATGTTTTGCCATTTAAATTTTCATGCTTGTAACGCGCCGTTTTATCTCCGACACCAATTGAATTTTTCATGAACGCGACACGTTAATCGTAAAAATAATGCAAATGTTTTTTCATGAAGTTCGTGTAATTGATTACTACGCCAACGCGCGAGAATGCATCGACAGTCTTTATTTGGTTTTTTAATAAATGTCTCGAAACATTACCGCACGTTTCGAAATTGTTGACAGGCAACATCTGAACAAAGACAAAGAGGAAAGTAATTTGCAAGGCGTTAAAACGCAAATTGTATACTTGATCGTCTCCATTTTGGCTGTAAAAAATCTCTGGAAATATTGTCCTATTTTGTCTTTGCAAATAATTAAGAAGCTAATTTGAACTAACAAGGAAAAGTAATTTGAAAGTTAATAAAATAAAAGAAATAAAAAAACACTTTCATTTTTAAAAAACTTTATTCGGACTATTATGAACATTTTTTTTTAATTAGCCAAATCGATCCAGCCGTTTTCAAGTGATGTGCTTACCAACGAACAGCAATTTAATTTTAATTTATATAGATTAAGCACGTGGTTCTTAAAAAACTCTGCTAACTTGCTGTTAATAAAACATGTTGTATATTCTCTATGAAAATGATTATTGATCACCTCGAATAATTTCTAAATTATGTCTCGTACAAAATAATTATTTCTACAAAGTTAGAAGAGTTAAAAGGACATCTTTGATTTTTTTACATGGAACCGTATGTTGAAGATAACCGAAAAGATTAATAAATCAAAAAATATATTGTATATTCTATTTGAAAATGATTAAGAAATTAATTTGAACAGACAGAAGAAAGTAATTCGAATGTTCATCAGAACTGTTTGACTAATATAGAAAAATCAATATAAAAACACACAATTAAAAAAAAAAATGAATCCTCAAGGACAAACTTATTGGATGATTTTTGTGGATGTCTTTTAGTGGAAAGAAACGCGCAGCGCTCTCTGGGTTGACGAACACAACCGTAATCGAAATTAGTGGAACAATGTTATGATTGAGTCCTCCTTGAAACATGTCAGGAAGTCAATTTGTGGTTAGTGCACCATGAAGCGTATTACAGTCATCAACGTTGAAAGTTCTGATACGCGTTCCACGCGAAGGTTGAATTCCGCTGAATAAAGCGGGAATATCGCGATTAGGTTTTTGCAAAGATTCTCGTCGAACCGACATAATCCACCAACGATTCCGTAAACTTTCAAAGCAGCCGCTCGCGGTTTGCTTAACTGCATATCCGACGGCATCGATAATTATAATTACAGAACGGATGTTTACGCGACCGCAGATTTTCATTTATTAATTTTCAAACAGTGTAATCAAAGATGAAGCCCGACTACAGCATTAATAATCTTGCAATCTCGACGAGACTACAGAATTTCATAATTATTTGTTAGTGTTAGAAGTCACCGTTAAAAGGATGTCGGAAATCGTGGAAATAATCGAGTTTTGTAATGCTCGAAAACACACGCGGCTTCCTTTTTTTAACTGATACATCCTCGTTGGAAAGTGAAGTGACCTTTCCATTGACTCGACCCTTTTAACGATCTTTACACTGCGATCGCCATAAATAAAATAATGTCCTGTCTCAATAAAAATATCCGATGGCATTCCATTTTCCCAGAATTATTAACCGAGGAACGTTAATCTTCTGTAACACATACGTGCACTAATCCTGCGTGATTCTGGGAAGCAATTCTTTCTAATTCACAGCACGAAAATGCCCTAGTAGCACAAAATATTGTACGCACATTCATATAATATACAAAAGAGATTCAATCTGTTTTTAATATTCAAATATACGTACAATATTTATTTGACATTAAGTAACAAAGTTCACATTTTTTTAATATTTACTTTATTTTAAATATCTACTTTATATGCTCTGAATATTTGGCTAATATTTTCTAACCATTGAATTTGAATTTCTTGAACATGTATACAATATTAAATCTGATATTTATCTAATATGGAAAAGTGTGGCTCAAAAAATATTTTTCCAATATTCGAAAAATATATATATCCAATATTTTTGTGCTATTAGGGTGATTTTGTTTGAATAAGTTATAATCAGTGAACGATGAATGAACACTTGAACTGCATGTCTCTGTTGAAATTAGTACAGTGAAGATTCGATCTAAGAAAAACCCTCGAACCCTTGTTGTTTCTTAGATGGTACAGTTCTAGTATTTTTCCGAAAATTAACATCTAATTTAAACCACTCATTACAATTAAAACTATATCGTGTTCAGTGCAATTTTAATCACTTCCGTAACATTTTATTCGCAGTTACAGTGATTGAAACGTCTTTATCCTAAAAAATGTCCTGGAAGAGGAAATAGTTATACAGCTACATTTATTTTAATGCTTAAATATTTTCATTACAAACTAATCAATATTTTATTTCGTCGAAAAAGAATATTTATATTTATTAGACTTTGTTAAAATCTTCATGACCAGTCTGACTCGTTAAAGAATTTGGTAAAAATTAGTATTCTCGGTTTAACGAAAGCGAAGGTATACTAAGCGCTTAAAAACTGATTCCCGGACTGTGTACAAAATACAATACCGAGTGATGTAACGCAGACGACACGTGCAAAGTATGGCATTGTCTCCGGATACAATTCGAGGGAATTCGTGAATCAACCGAACTACTTCGTGGAAAGTGATGAAACACTTTCTCGGTTGTCCTTGTTTCAGTTCCACCCGCATTACTTGCTCATTTTGACACTTTGATTTTTGGCACTAATGCTGTTAACACAATACCTAACGAATCTTAGAAGTGACTGGTACATGTTCCCTTATAAAAATGACAAGATTGATTTTATTTAGACTTTCTGAGGCTTCTACTGTGATATGTGCTCTATTAAAGATATTTACAGAATCATTTCTTATACAATTATTTTTATTACATCAATACAATGAAATAGGGCAAGGAGACTTAAGGACAGAAACTAGAGAAAATAAAGACACACATAGAATGTTATATACTGTAAATATCAGTGACAGAGTGTAGGACAGCTAAGAAACTGGATAAATAAAAAATTTATGATCATATCATTTATTTATGAGCGCAGTTCGTGTTATTGTTTTTCTATAATTCTTAAAGTTATTTCATTAAGCAAAGGCAATCACTATTTTCTTGAAGAAGGTCCAAACCGAAACTTCGACATTAATATATATCGCAAAATTGCTTTCAATTAAATTAATCGAACCAGTGCCCCAAGAACATCAACTTTGTAGAAATGAAGAAAGAAAAATGTAACGCCGAAAGAAATATATTTGAGAATAAAGATACTACGAATAAAGTAAACTAAACAATCTGTAAGCGTCAATTTTAACCGGTTATGGTTAGGTTCAGTGTTCAGCGTGACTTCATCGCGTTAGTTAGTCACCCGACAGACCACAACAAAGATTACATTTTATCAAACCGAAAAACTGCACATAAAACAAACATCTGATTTATCCATTGCACAATATTTGTGATTTTGCGTTACGCAACGTTTCCATCGTACAACAAGAATGTAACCAGGCTGCAGGTTTGAAGATTCGCATGATCAAGCATATATAAAAAAAAGGAATGTGAGAATTAAGTGACAGAAATTTTAAATTAGTAAATCACATAATGGACCATAAAAAGATACGCGAGAACGAAAATTCTCCGATATTCTAACCTTTCAATAATTCTTAATTCAGTGAATCTTTTAATATTCGACCTAGGATTTGAAACCTTTTGAGAAGCTGGAACAACTGGTTTGCTACCAAAATGACCAAATCTTTTGAGAAAACTTGCAAGTAATCTGAATGACAGAGAAAATATTAGGGGATGTATTATAGCAACTTTTCTTCTGTGTGCTTATACGGAAAATTTAAATATTAAAATTTAAATATTAAATAACCCTAGTAGCACAAAAATATTGGATAAATATTTTTTTCAAATATTGGAAAAATATTTTTTGAGCCACATTTTTTCATATGAAAAAAATATTGGATCTGAATATTGTATACATGTACAAGAAATATAAATTGAATGTTTAAAAAATATAAGCTAAATATTCAGAGAATATAAACTAGACATTTAAAAAATATAAAGTACATGTGAATCCAATATTTGAAAAATATAAATTTAATATTTAAATAACATTTAATAAAATTTTCAAACTTAATTAAAAGTTTTTACAAAAATTAGAAACTAAATATCTATTACTTTCTGTGCACTGCTTGAAGGAATATTCCATTTTATCTTTTGGAAGGACCTTATTACAATTAAGGAATTTTTATATTATTTTATATACTTTTATATAATTTTTGATATTACATAAAAATTTATTTTATAATATGAAAAAATATTTTTTTCATTATATGAAATAAATATTATTTGTATATTAGGTAAGAATATTCTACTTCTAATATGAAATAAAGATCCATATATTATTTAGAAAAAAAGATTTTTCTCGTAACATGAAATAGATATTTCCTGCATATTTAAATAGAAATATTTGTTACTTAATATAAAATAAATATTGTATATATATTTGAATATTAAGAAGAGATTGAATCTCTTTTTAATATTATATGGATGTGTATATAATATTTTGTGCTACTAGGGAATATTTAAAATATTATTATAAAATATTTTAAATATTGAAATTTACATATTCGGAAAATTTCATCGAAATCGGTCGTCGTTGCAATGTTTAAAAACGGTAGAAATGACTGTTTCATCTAAGAATTTAGTTGAATCGAAGAATTCTTCTTCCACAAAGTTATCGTTTCTTTAAGAGTGTCCATATATTAGTCACCGTAATTGCAAAACTTGATGCTCGATGGTATAATAAAGAACAACTTCAGATTAAGTCGAAGAAATATCAATTTTCTTCCGCTCGTATCGAGGAGAATGTTACGTTACATTCAAACGTATGATTTACATTATGCAATGAATAGTTGAACCTCGCAAATGCTACATTTTCAATTCTGTTTTTCACTTTTCATCGTTACAGCACAGAATTCATCGGAACCGTGTTGCTGCGACTCGATTGCCAGTCAATTACATCACTACCGTCAGGTTAGTACGCAATCATGTTGTACACTACTCTGTACTTCTATTTATAGTGGTATACGTAATGTTACTTTTTAAATCGAATAATTTGATACGTGTGTAGAGAAGGGATATCTGCTCCGAAGAAGAGCCCTACAAGTTCGTGAATGAACACTGAAAATCCCGACTATAAGAATACAGAAATAAACCCCATAAATGGACACTGGTGACATTAATATAACAAAGCTATTGCAAAAATAGAATTAACTTCTCATTCGTTTCATAGTTATTACAGTCTAAACTTGCAACGGTCAGATCACCGGTTTCATATTTTACAACTGTTCGGTCTGTCAAAATGCATTCGAGGGAAATGACGCGAATAAACATCGCGTTTGCAGTTATCGGGTTTAACACAAATTGGTTGGCTTCAAATATAAATATGTTCTAATTCGACCGATTTAGCTGTGACTCATGTCAAATGCATGTAACTGCAATTAAATTCTGAAACCACTCATAATAGTCAACGATTTTAGAACCGATTACTTTGTAATATTGTTAATAAATGAAAGAAATACATTATAGATTAAGAAATAAATTATGTCTTGTACAAAATAATTATTTCTTCAAAGTTAGGAGAGTTAAAAGGTCATCTTTGATTTTTTTTAAATTGGAACCGTATGTTGAAGATAACATAATAATTATGAAAGTGATCCAAGTCAAAATTAAAAAATAAATAAATAAAAAAGAGTATATTATTCTGCATTGATCGTGGTAAACAGAAATAAAATAAAAATTGATTTCACCATGTTGAGAATTTTATATTTGTATAATGCATTTTGTATTTATTTGTTCTATGACTCTCTGTGTACAGAGTGTTCTTCAACCACTTCTACTTCTTCCTCTTCTCTACTTGCTTCAACTCTACACGTTATGTTAATGTTACCAATATCTTAGTGAAAGTTAAATTGTATTTTATATGTGATACTTCTAAGAGGCTTCTGCATGAATTCCACTCAATAATCCCTAACACATCCCCTAATAACTTTGTTCATCTTTCCCAGCAAATATCTCTAGATATCGAGCCCGCGTCACCGACAAGAGGTTTCACTTCGACGTTTTCCCGCCAGACAGAATAAACGACCGTCACTTTCGCGTGACATCTCTCGCGTCCCGGTCAGAATAAAACATACATAAGAAAGGCGTTGTAATTATGTCGTCGCCGACTCACGGAGAAAGGACATGCAAATGTCGGACAAACTGAATCGGAACTGAACGGATGTTTCATCGTGCACGATAACTCACGTGTTATTTAGACGTGTCACGTTACGAGGGACTCACCCTGTACGATCCGGGAGAATCTGTATCGAGAAATGTGCAGCCGGTGGTATTTTAGTGGAACTTGTGCCATTCGACTGCCTATCCAAAAAGACCCCTCTCTCTGCCAACTTTCAACCCCCTATCTCATCTGTAAGGGTAGTTATTTAAGAAAAACGAAAAATCGAAAAAATGCAGATTTCATTTAAAAGTAGGTCTCGTACCACTTCAGAATTAATTTAGCAATGAGATATTATTGAAACTATTATGCTCAATTTTTTCAGATTTCTGTGAGTCGTGCTACAATATTGAAAAAAATAAAAATACTTCTTTTGTTGTTTTTTCTAAGTTACACTTATTTTTTCTGAATCCAAAAAAATATATTATGTAATATTGAACATTTTTTATGTTCACAGTCAATATTTCGAAAGTATTTTGGAATATAATCTGTATAGCATTGTTTTTTTTTTATTACGCAAGTTTTGAAGGCTGGAAGATATTTCTCTGAACATAAAAAATGTTCAATATTACATAATATATATTTTTTTTATTCAGAAAAAATAAGTGTAACTTAGGATGAACACCAAAAAAGTAGTTTTTATTAAGAAATATCTTCCAGTCTTCAAAACTTGCGTAATACAAAAAAAAAACTACTAAACTTTCGAAATATTGACTCTGAACATAAAAAATATTTAATATTACCTAATATATTTTTTTTTGATTTAGAAAAAATAAGTGTAACTTAGGAAAAACACCAAAAAAAGTGGTTTTTATTTTTTTCAATACTGTAGGACCACTGACAAAAATCTAAAAAAATAAGCATAATACTTGCAATAATATCTCATTGCTAAATTAATTATAAAGTGGTACGAGACCTACTTTTATATGAAATCTGCATTTTTTCGATTTTGAGTTTTTCTTCAATAACTACCCTTACAGATGAGATAGGGGGCTGAAACTTGGCAGCGGGAGATCTTTTTGGATAGACTATCGAATGGCACAAGTTCCATTAAAACACTGCCAGGGGCAAATTTCACTAGCAAACTCGGCTAGAACCGTTCTGCATCGACTTTCCCGTCGGATTTTCGCGAAGAATTTAGGAGCGGCGACATGGCGTCGACAACAAGACACGACCCCCTCGATATGAGTCATTCGCGAACGCATCGTTGACCCTCTTTCAACGTCGCCAGCCCCCATGAACGCCCGCTTTTCGGACACCCTCCTGTACACCATGCTCGTTCTTGCGTGGGTGCGTTACACGCATCCATACACGAACATGATCTCAGGGCGTTCGTCACGTAGGGAACTTCCTGTAGCAGAGCGGACCTCTGCGTTCACAAGGGGTCCGCACGGCATTTTACACATCGATTTTGTTGGAACTTTGCAGGGTCAGTGACTCGAATGATTATACCACCTGAGAGTACCTACAACATTGCATTTTCGTGCGACTCCGAGATATTAACCCTTTACACTCGGGGCTATTTTAACTCGAAAATCAAACATTTCTCCTGACCTACAATATTTCCATTATATATGATTTTTTAAATTTGGTAGACATGAAATTCATGTAATATCTCATACAATACTGAAATGTTTAATAATTGGTTAAACACCGACATATCTAATAAGGCGAACAATATTTTAAATAATGGTACTGCGATTTTTACTGACTCCTCCGAGGCTAAAGGTTAACCCTTTGCGCTTGGAGATATTTTAAATCAAACGTTTCTTCTGATCTAGATTATTTCAATTCTCTATGATTTTTTTTTTTAAATTGATAGATATGAAATTGATGTAATACCTCGCACAATACTGAAATGTTTAATAATTGGTTAGACACCGACATATCTAATAAGGCGAACAATATTTTAAATAATGGTACAGAGATTTTTAGTGATGCCTCCGAGGCTAAGGGTGAACCCTTTGCCCTCGAAGATATTTTAAATCAAACGTTTCTTCTGATCTATATTATTTCAATTCTCTACGATTCTTTTAAATTTTATACATAGATATAATAGTTCATATAATAATTTAACCCTCATACGTTCCTCAGAAATAGTTGCATAAAAGATTCTAGCATACTTTCTCACACTTTTTTGCTTCACAATTTAAAACAATACTAGAAACAATACTTTCGTGCGATTTCTGTTGGCGGTTATATTACTCGCACTTTTGTAATTTAAAAAAAAATTACTTATTTTTCTAATACAATTAAATTCGGTAACAAAATTCAAATAAAAAGTTGCGAAACTATATGAATATTGTTACTGGATTTAATCCTCATACACCCCTCAGAAATAGTTGCATAAAAGATTCTATCATATTTTCTCATCCATTTTTGCTTCACACTTTAGTCGAATAAACTTTGCTTCATTTATCACGTCATATGTTAGAGAAGTACGCCTCACGATACAGATAAAGAGAGAATAATTAATAATTAATAATTAATCATTTTATAGTATATAGAAATAGTTATTAGGTCAATTTTCACCCTGTGGAACGTATGAGGGCTAAATGTTAAAATGATGAACTTAACATTTTAGAGGGTTAAATGTCAAGGTAATCATTCTAATGATAAAGTGAGTGTTACATTTCGTTTTATAATTATTCAAAAAAAAGAATAGTAGTTCGGAAATGATACAGATTATTAACTCTATTATAATTATGCTTTTATTTCATCAGCACCGGTAGAGTGTGGTCGTCCGAAGTGTTCTCGATCTTTAGACTCGTCATTTCAGTCTCTAAACTTAGCAAACCATTCGCGGACGGTTCTTTCGGACGGAAAACTTTCTCCGTAAACATAATTTCTCCTCTCGATAAAAGAAAAGCACGAACTGTCGAAATCGTGTCGTATCTCTCTGCGTGCGCAACTATCTCCAAAGTATCATAGTTTATCTAGCAGAACTATCAAATTAATCGTGGCGATAGCAACGAATGGTTTCAGCCAGTTCCAAATCTTTCAGCGATTTCAAACTCTTCCCGCAGACTAGATAGCTAACTCAAAGGTCTTGTCAGAAATCTCGATCGCATCGAAACTGGATTTCGAAATCTCCAGGGTATTCGGCATAGATTGAAAGCAATGGTCGGTCAGTTCGTCTTAATGTGTTCGACACTAACTGGTTCCATCTAGAACCCATCGACACGAATCAAGCTGCGCGTGAGGATTGAATTCGGGTTTATGATCTTCGTGGCGCACGAAGACTGCCAGTTAATCAATTAATTAACGGTAAGATTCTTCTACGTGCACGCGAGAAATTATAGCGCTCCTTGAAGATTCGCTTCGAGAAACGGACGTGCAATCAGGTGGTCCTTCGCTATAGTCAGAGTTGGGCAAATATTGTATTTAAATAAAAATCACAACCGACTTTACTCGAAATTTTTATCACGATAAAATTTCTGCCCAACTCTGACTATAGAGAACAAAATTCTTTCGTTTTTTTTATATTCATACTTTTTATACGGACACATATAAAGGAAGAAAACAAAGTACAAAGATAATCTAGTATATAAGCCACAATTATAGAATAATTAAAACCAATAGGATAAGATAATGCAATAAATAAAGGTTGTGACTTTGATCTATAGTAAAAACACAAAAGTTATGCAGATTATATCACTACTCTGATTAATGTAAAACCTATATGTACATTGATTTGTTGAATAAACTGTTTTTTAAAAAAAGGAACAAACTTCTTTTGCTATCGGACAACGGGAAATTGTTGATTTTACACTGATTACATTCCAACTTTAAAGAGGGCTGTTTTCACCCTTCCAATGGGATGATAACTGAAAAATTTAATCTAAATCCACAAATAATCACATTATTATATCATCATACTAGCTGACCCGACAGACATTCCAAATTTGCATAGTTTGCAAACAAAGTAAAAATGAGAAAAAACGTATTTCCAAGTGATCACTGTATCTATTAACCCTTAGCACTCGAGTGGTGACTCTGAGTCACCGCTGAAAATTGCTGTACTATAATTCAAAATATCGTTTACATTATTAAATATGTTGGGATCTAATCAATTATTAAACATTTCAATATTGTATGAGGTATTCTATTAATTTCATATCCACAAAATAAAAACAAACCACATAGAATAGAATTATTTTAGATAGGAAGATATGTTTAATTTTCCAAGTAAAATAGCTCCGAGTGCAAAGGGTTAACACTTTACCCACAGGAAGTCTATTAGTAGGATTTTAATAATGTTGCTGTATCAAAATAAAACGTAGAAATTTTCCTGCACATTGCAATCTTAAACGAAAATATTACATGATGTTATTCAGGGTAATTCGTTAGGTCACAATGAAAATTGCTGTTGCTATTAACGGTTCCATTAAAAAGTGTTTAGCCATTGTACCATAGATTTTTAAAAATTATGTAATAATCACCGGTCGGTAATGTGTTAACGATTGTGCCATGGGGATTCGATTGAAGGAGGAGTACATTCAGAAGTACACCAATGGGAAATTTTACATGCGGTTTTGTTCCAAAATTTAAGCCAGAATTTCATCTCAACCAATACAACTTGTATCGTTTCAAAAATTAGGATTTTTGCAGTTCCTCCAAATTTTCCGACTTCCCTTTGTAATTATCTCGATTTTTTTGCTGAAAGCTATTCCAGAACCATAACGAACAAAACAAAAAAAGAATTACGCATATCCATCGTTCGAATCCTGAACTAGGGTCTTGAGAAGAAGGCACTTCCATTTTTTCCCGAATTTTCCATTTTTCCAAACAACTTTTTCAATTTTTCTTTCCCTAAAAACCTTATTCGGACTATTACGAACATGTTTTTTTTTTAATTTAGCCAAATCAACTTTTATTTATTACCAACGAACTTAATTTTGATTTACTCAAAATGTACATTTATTTATTAAGTTTTATTTTATTTATGTAGAAGATAGATTATTATGTAATGCTTGCACAATAATTATTAGCATAAATTCGAGTAGGGCTGCATCCTTCACTGAAGGGTTCAATTTATTATGGATTTTCTACTCGCGACTAAGAAAATTATATTCCGTTGCGACCTTTGAATATTCGTTTCAACAATTCTCACTGTATCCACATCACGAGCAAGGAAAATGTACACCTGCGGTCGCCGAACGAGATATTATAGATCTGTTATACATATTTTCTAGATCTGCTCTCGATCCGACGACCATGAAGACAAGATCGAATGGCCGCGACGTATCGAGTCGGAAGAAAGTTAATACGTGTACACTAACACCCAAAAACGTTTGGAAACTTACTGCTTTCACTGATGATATGAAATATGCTAATGCTGCGATGAAGATTTTAAACAGAGTCTATAATAAATATGTGTGTTACCAATAAACTGTGGATTTTTTAGCAGAATAAACATTCTTACTTGAATTGCAACAAACTAAAGTGAAATGAAAATTTATTTTCTTCTTCCCTAGTATTTTGTTAGTTTAAATTACATCAATGCATTTTTGTCATAAATGCATAATGGAAATCCTGAACAGAATCTTAATAAATAAGTATGTTATTAATTTCTTTTGAAATGAAATAAAATTCTTCCTCGATTTGGGCACACGATAGTTATAAATGTTCTCCTTCTTTAGGAAATTAGGATCTACAAAAAGGTTCTAATCGAAAATAAAAATCTATATAAACCGAAATAAAATTCTAATTTGATGTAGTCGATACATATTGCCTTTGGAGAAAACATAGGCATAGGACTTTCTTTCTTTTTTACGAAATTCTAAAGGATAAAGAGAATTTCTAATCACTATAACTACATAATAAGTGGTAGTGGGAATATGTGTAAATAATACGTTATATTAACACTACATAGGGGACTCGTTAAAATGATAAATGTAGAATAGTCACTTTCAAAGCTCTGTAGATCTAGTGTGAAGTGGAGCAGAAAATCATCTCGTATTTTCTAACGTAGAGAAGTTGCCGATCAACTGTCATCAAGTGTTATTTATTTTATACATCTAATCTAGCAACCTAAGTAGAAATTCAAATGTTAAATACCCTTTCAACTCAAGTGTTATTTATTTTATACAACATCTAATCTAACAACTTAAGTAGAAATTCAAATGTTAAATACCCTTTCAACTCAAGTGTTATTTATTTTATACAATATCAAGTGTTATTTATTTTATACAACATCTAATCTAGCAACCTAAATAGAAATTCAAATATTAAATACCCTTTCAACTTTTTCGCATTTTACAGAGCCCAATCTCGCACGAAAAATCCACTTTTAAATCTGACCAAATTCAGTCCCTCATTTCTGCCAAACTTAAAGTGTTAATTAAGAAAGCCACCTCCGCGGCGTTAATTCTCGCACGAGAAAATGAACAAACCGTTCGTGATAATGGAAATGGTATGCAACGGCTCGCGCGAATGGAAGTGGAATGATTAAACTGAAATGAAAACAAACGGTCCAGCCGTAAGAAGATCGTTGTAGCCGTTTCCTCGCTTCTTCTAATTGCAATAGAAATTAAGAAGCAGAGGATGGATCCTAACGACGTGCTAACGGCGAAGCTATGCTCACTAGAAAGCGAAATTCGGAAAGGCATGGAGAAGTGAAAAAAGTCACTTTCGAAACCAAGCTGCAGCAGACAGTCCCTCCCTAATGCATTTCACTTCTTTATAGATTCTATTTGACATTTAATAGTTTAAGAGTTGTTATTTAGTAGTTTCCTTTTTCATTTCAGGCAATTTCTGTGCTACAAATGCGGCCAACATCTGCGTCAGACCAGAAACAAAACAAATTCATTAATCAATCAAAATATTTGTATAAAAAAAAATCAAAATATCTGCAAAATCAAAATATTTGTATTATATATATAATGAAAAGATTTGTTCTATCGAACAAAAAATGTATTAATGTTCTCGGCGCAACGGTTCCATCAAGAAAACACAATTAAACAATTTTGTTAGTTTGATTAAACTTTCTACGTTTCGCTTCTAATATGGATCCTTTTCAAGAAAGAGGAAACAACTGCGTCTTTAAATTTTTAAAAGAGTTTTCAATATTAATATACTGAAAAACAGATTTAAATGCAAAATTCAAAATAACTAACAAAATATATTAATAAGATAACAAAATAAAATTTAAATTTAGTGTTTCAAGTATAAACGAAAGTTTCCAAAAAATGTACATTCAATTTTATAATCCAAGTGGTAAAATACCAGTAGGAATTCAAAGTTTAATCCTAATATGGAAATCTTTCTCAAGGAAGAAGAAAACTGAAGAAAATTTTAATAGAAAATTCAGTATTATTGTAATAAGAACGAATTTAAATACAATGTCAAAATATTAAGATTAAATTACTAACTTGCTTTATGAAAATTTTAAAACCGAAATTTCTATCAATCGATCTGTCGAACATTAAAATTTCATATAATTTGGAGTTTGAACAGTCTAGAAAGTTCGTAGCGTTTGCAAATTAAAATTAAAAGCTAAAATTCAAATATTTATTCGTACTTTTGATTCTGTTAACTACTCGCGTTACTGAATAAACGTATGAATAAATACCTTGATTTTATCTTCGATTCTTAAGTTGAAAACGCTACAGACTTTCTTTCCAACGCGATACAATAGTTCTCTGTGTAGACACGTCTGGAACTGTTTCGCAACTAAATATGCATTATCGAACCAGTGCTCCAAGAATTTCAAACCACCACTCACCTTCCGTTTTCTCGCATTAACGAACGAATGAGAATGAATCGAAGAGAAAGGTACAATCTCAATGAATGGCGACTTTTAAAACTGCGTTCGCCAATGAAATCCAGTCAAGTTCAAATTTGCATCAATTTTACATCGATTAAAATGAAAATAAAAATGGAATGGAAATATTCTAGGTCGGAAGAACTGTTTTTCTCGAAATAAGTTATACTTCCTCATTTTAGATTAACACACAGTAAAACATAATAACGTTTAATAATTTACAGACGCAATTATTTCTCGAGAATGATTTAAAGTGAGATCGAAACGATGAAATTAATGTGATAATTTGCAATTAATATTTTTAAAATAACAATTGATCGAAACAGTGTGCCGATAACATTAAAGTATTATTTAACAATTCTACGATGGACATAAGGAAATATTTGAAAGTTATACTGTTCTGTTATTTTTGCACGTAAAGCCCGAAACTTTGTGCCTTTAATATTTTAAATGCGAAACGAATAACCGAGATACCTAATATGTAAATGGAAATATTCTAGGTAGGAAGAAATGTTTAACCCTCGCCCATCCCTCGTGACGATTTGACACAGTTTTCCCTAAATAAGTTATACTTACTCATTTTAGATTAACACATAGTAAAACATAATAACGTTTAACAATTTACAGACGCAATTATTTCTCGAGAATGATCTAAAGTGAGATGGAAACGTTGAAATTAATGTGATAATTTGCAAATAATATTTTTAAAATAACAATTGATCGAACCAGTGTGCCGATAACATTAAAGTATTTGTTAACAATTCGACATAAGGAAATATTTGAAAGTTATACTGTTCTGTTATTTTTGCACGTAAAGCCCGAAACTTTGTGCCTTTAATATTTTAAATGCGAAACAAATAACCACGAAACCTAATATGTAAATGTTAACTCGTCAGTATTTGGATAAAAAAGACTATCGAAAAATATAAATAAATATAATATAAAATTTATCAGTCTGTTAATTTACTCACCAAGGGACAGATTTGGTTCGTGAAACGAGGGACGGACGAGGGTTAATTTTCGAGTTAAAATAGCTCCGAGTGCAAAGGGTTAAAAATATTAGATAATACGAGACTGGTGGTTGCTGACCCGATGTAAATTTCACCGTGCATCACTTTGCTTTCAGCGTGCGATGCACACCGATGATTAATCGAGGGATGCTACGCTCGATCTCCCTCGAATCGAAATGTGTTCCGCGGGCGGTGTCCGATTTTGAACCTGATCCAACTGCAAGCACGGTCAAGGCACCGTGAACCAAGTAACTGAAATCTTTACTTTCCCGCCGCGATAAACTTGAAAAGTGTGCTACCACCTTTCGTTCACGGCCGACGAGGCCGCCATCGAGAGTGCGCCGAACCCGTTTCGGCCACCACGAAACTCGGCCCGAGGGAAACTGGGCTTGCCGAACCGAATCGAGCTCACGGTTGTCCGATTTTCAATAGGGAAAAGAACCAAGGATGAAATCGAAGGGCGAGATGGGTCTGCACTTAACAAAGATACCCGTCACTGGTCGATTCCTCTAACCCCTAACTTGCAGGGAGCTACTAAATGTCAATGCTATTTCCTTTCTTTCGTGTCGAAATAAAATTTTATTCGTTTTCGATATGTTGCGTTAAACTAGGTGTGGATATTGTTCCCTTCTTTCTCATTATGTAGGAATTATCGATGGATTCAAATCGAGTGTAGATATATTTATCGTCAATATTTAAACGTAAGAAGTTTACAGCTTTTCTCAATCTATTCATTTTATTTATTCAATTTATTCAAATCATTTATTCAAAGAGTGGCTGACAACAACGCTACTAAAATTTTCATAGCTTCATCTCCTTGTTTCACTCTTTCGTTTCGATACTGACTCGGGAAATATGCTTTCATCCGCAATGGACGACGTTCCGACGAAAACTGTTGCGTTATAACCAAATTCCTCTAATTTTAATATATAGAAATAACTTGTATCCTACTTTCAAAATGCACAGTCAAAATATTCATTTTATAAGATGTAATTATTTCACCCCCAAATACCGAAATTACTTTCTACCAAGCCAATATTATTTTCAATCTATTGAACATGTAAAAAAGAAACTAAATTTCATTCGACTTTGTTGCAAGTCAGGAAGAAAATCGTAAACTGATGTTGAACAATTATTTCAATATATAAAAATAACTTCTATCCTCTTTTCAAAATATTCATTTTATAATACGTAATTATTTCACCCACAAATCCCGAAATTACTTTCTACCAAGCCAATATTATTTTCAATCTATTGAACATGTAAGAAAGAAAATAAATTTCACTCGAGTTTATTGCAAATCCGGAAGAAAATCGTAAACCGATGTTGAACAATTATTTCAATATATAGAAATAACTTCTATTCTTTTTTCAAAATATTCATTTTATAATACGTAATTATTTCACCCCCAAATACCGAAATTACTTTCTACCAAACCAATATTATATTCAACCTATGCACGTGTAAGAAAGAAAATAAATTTCAC
Source organism: Lasioglossum vierecki (assembly GCA_028455595.1). Lineage (NCBI taxonomy): Eukaryota > Metazoa > Arthropoda > Insecta > Hymenoptera > Halictidae > Lasioglossum > Lasioglossum vierecki. The sequence goes on along the minus strand of CM052339.1, from coordinate 10,403,596 downwards.
TCGAGTTTGTTGCAAATCCGGAAGAAAATTGTAAACAGATGTGAACAACGTATCATTAGAAAGATTTGTGGAAGCAACGTGTAATGTAAAACATGACTTTGCGCAGCTAACGAAATAAATATAGTCCAAGAATAACCGATTCAGGAAAAGACGATTATAAAATTATGTATCCGAAAAAAAAAACTGTATAAGAATTAATAATCGTCGAGCTGGTTGCACGACAGTTGATTGAGCACAGTGATGGTGGTGAACACGTCAATGCGTGTGTGTGTACACAAGCGAAAGACGTGTCATTAGATACTAATCGTTTGGAATCGGTTCGGTGGGAAGAGCGATCGAGTCGATTCACCGTGCTGCATCATTTCCCGACTCATAAAGCAACCACGAGACACGCCGGTCGAAGCAATGAGGAAGAACCATCAGGAACAGATGGAATGCCTATATGTATTTCGCCGTCGCGTTTTCACAAGCTTGACGTGCCATCGGCAGAACATCGACGACAAATGTTCGACGAGCATCGACAGAAAATCTTTTCCTGATACGTGCGACGAATCTCCGTCATCGCGACGAATATTCCACACAATGGAAACGCACCGCGCATTAATTAACGGCGGAGACGTGCTTACACTTGGACAATGTAAAAACGGTTCCGTTACAAAACATAATTCTAGCCTTCTCGCGCGAATCCCCCGTCTCGCCTAGGAATCCCATTCCACGGGGATTGGGGTTAACCGTCACGGTATCCAGAATCGTGTAACTTAAAATGTAGGTCACCGGTAATGAAAGAGAAAGTACCTTTGTAAATAGAAAACAAGATCGGGAATACATAGTATTCGCTCGACCTGACCGAACCGCTAATTAAATCATTTTGAGAAATGTATATATCCTTTATCGATTCACATGTGTACAGCCTATTGAACGTGTAACAAAGAAAATAAATTTCACTCGAGTTTGTTGCAAGTCTGGAAGAAAATCGTAAACCGATGTTGCACAATTATTTCAATATATAGAAATAACTTCTATTCTCTTTTCAAAATATTAATTTTATAATATGAATTATTTCACCCCCAAATACCGAAATTACTTTCTACCAAGCCAATATTATATTCAGTCTATTGAACGTGTAAGAAAGAAAATAAATTACACTCGAGTTTGTTGCAAGTCTGGAAGAAAATTGTAAACCGATGTTGAATAATTATTTCAATATATAGAAATGACTTCTATTCTCTTTTCAAAATATTAATTTTATAATACGTCATTATTTCACCCCCAAATACCGAAATTACTTTCTACGAAGCCAATATTGTATTCAACCTATTGAATATGTAAGAAAATTAATTTCACTCGAGTTTGTTGCAAGTCCGGAAGAAAATCGTAAATCGATGTTGAACAATTATTTCAATATATAAAAATGACTTCTATTCTCTTTTCAAAATATTCATTTTATAACATGTAATTATAAAATCATTTTGAGATATTATATATTATTATTTTACATATTGGTGCACACTGCAGAGACCTGAGCGTTTAACAAGATTTTTTCAAGTACTTTTGACAAAGTTCTTTCAGAGATAATCTATTTTTCAAATAACGATTTTATCGTCAAGTATTTCGTACGAAAATTCCATCAATTTATTTTAAATTTAATTAGCAAGTTATTTTACAAATAATCGATTTTTCAAATAACACTTTTATCGTCAAGTATTTCGTACGAATATTCAATTTATTTTTAATTTAATTAGCAAGTTATTTTAGAAATAATCTATTTTTCAAGTAACAATTTTATCGTTAAGCACTTCATACGGAAATTGTATCAATGTATTTCAAATTTTAATTATATATTCGTTATTTCTCGAAATAGATTATTTGGTATTTTCATTGATTATGCCCTTTGACATTTGATATCATTTCTACATATATACGTTTAGACAGATATTATTTATAAAAACGTGCCAGTAGTTTGATTTCATTGATGTTTATCTCCAATGTCATATCGGAGATAGTATTTCTCTACAATTTATTATTTCCCATTTATTTGCACAGCATCGAATTCCATCAATTAACCAAATGACATTCATACATCATTAATGAAAATACATTATTTGCCAAATACTAAATAACATTGTTTCTAAAATTTATTTACAAATTATTTTCCGAAATAAATTACGCCCAGGTCTGGTACAGTGGAAAGTGTTCAAACGTCCTTTTCAAACGGTACAACTTTTTCGAAAATTCTACCAAACGACTTGACCTTCTTTTAGCACTTGAAAGCATTCATTTAGTAAACAACGTGCTAAAAAGATTGAGAAAGCACTCCTCAAACATTTTTTGTGTGAGCCCGTAATAAAAATCGAAAATAACCGTTATAGAGATGTATTGAAAAGTGTGATCCATTACGGATATTGTTCATTTGAAAAGTAAACACGATTTTTCAGACAGTTCAGTGCACAGTCTACAAATTTTAACACAAAAAAAATTTTTTTAAAAGATCTTTCTATACATAAATTGCATACATAATGTAGATGTTTGTATACATAAATAATGTTTCTATCATCAATTGACTGTATAAATTTCAATATCCGAACACGTATGGTAATCAAAATTGCACAAAATCTAAATAGAGCCTCGTCATTCCTCTAAGATGAAACATTTTAATCGTATCTAGTACTCGGTAGATCTTTTGTTAATAAACGTATTAAAACGTTTCTTTCGTTATCATGGAAACAAAGAAATACTCTCCCATCTTTTGTCCCTGTGCTCTTTAATAGAAACGATAAGCTTCCGCGTATGGTGCTCGATCTTGGGCCGGTTCGACGGAGTTTCGCGAGGACAATGTATTTACGACAGAAATATCCGTAAGACTAATCTTCGAGCGGGATTTACAATGTGGCCGGAGTAGAGTCTCGATAGCCGCGAGACGGTTCTATTACGTATCAGCTGATTCGGTTACGCGGAGTGGTACGCGAGAACGTTACTTGCAATTTCGCGGTGGTTTCTTTGTGCCATGGTCGGTCGGCGATAAATCGCTGGAAAGCTCGGGAACGTTGCGTGATAAACAACAACGGGACGGAACGGAGAGTCGTTCGCTCGTCAATGAAGGCATACGTGCAGCACCCGTAGATCACGCAGGTGTAACACACGTCGGCCGAAGCACCTCTCCGGGGTTATCCTGCGAATTTTCACGAAACAGGTGGCACCAGCGCGCAGGTCCGACGGGAGACGTGCACGGGGAAAGACGGGGAAAAAAGAACGAGCGCACGCGTTCGATCAGCGAAAAGTCGCGCACACGACGAGTAACTTACGGAGGGTATATGACGGAAGAATGACGAGATAAAGACACGGGTAGACTGGTCGACGAGGGTGTAGAATCAGGGAGAACGGTTTTACGAGAGACGACTCACCTTAGGCCTGTAGAACCATTTTCTGATAGACTCCATCGTAAGGCCGTCGAGGATGTCGGCAGGCTCACGGACGAGTCGTCACTGCGCCTCTCGCGGCCAAAGCACTTGCGACATAGCGAAACGTGCCACCGCGACCTTACCAGAAACCGTCACCACCACCAGACACCAATAATCGAACGCATACGCGACGGAGTTTACACCGTCGCCAAGTATCACCGTCGAACGTACAACCGTCGTCGATTTCGCTCGAGCCACGCATCCGAAACTACGCGTCAAACGTGAATCGCGCGTCCGTACGACTGACTGACGACCACAGACTGCAAAGGCGCAGCTCGCCGTTACGCATGCGTACCACGACCAATATGGAAGACGTGACGTACACGTTAGACCATATACTATGCATAGTATAGATCTGGCGGAGGTGTAAAATATGTGTACTTACACTATACCTTATACCATATATAGCTATAGACGCGGCGAGATAAAACTGCCTCGTTACCAGATTAAACTGCCTAGCAGACGACTCTTGTGGGCACAGTGCTATAGTATGTTGAGAAATCGCAGTACCGTGAAGCTAAAGTGGCAGAGGGGAAGGGGAATCGTTGTCACATATCATTCTGTATAAATATTTAGGGTAGCTTGTTCATTATACTTTACTCTTATTATTTTAAATATGCCTAACTATTTGTATCACGGTTTGACATTCTTTACAATTCTTTATGCAACAAGTTTGCACTATTTTTTCAAATTTTTACCAAATGATGAACTTGTAAAATATACTTGT
>CM052339.1:10386571-10399311 GCA_028455595.1 Lasioglossum vierecki | reverse complement strand
ACACTAAATTGTGTTACTGTCTGTATACAATGTTCTGTGTTCTACAATATACTGTATGATAGCAAATTATGTTGTACAGTGTAAAATATGACACTAAATTGTGTTATTATCTGTATACAATGTTCTGTGTTCTACAATGTACTGTACAACACCAAATTGTGTTATACAATGATTTTACAATATGTACATGTACAATAGATGATACAATATTGTTATACAATACTATACGGCACTAGATTGTGTTAAGCAGTGTATTGCAGGATATTTATGCAAAATAAAAATTGTCTTGCATCAATTACGATACACAGCAGCCCGATAAAAATGTCGTTCTTTAGTCATTTCAAAAGAAATCTTACTCATTTCTCTCATGAAAACGACATCGCCTAAGAGTGAGTATAAATTCGATTGTTCGAGCACGTACAGTAAAAATCGCGTTATGTCTCGGCAAATACGTTGCAGTTTTTCTACGAAATTAAAAACGAGCCACCGTGACTGCTCGGTATACTTCTGGACATAAAAGGTTGACTGGGGCGTAACAGTTTCCGGCTAGATAGACTTTTCGCTTGATATTCCGGATGCGATACAGATTTTTTACTGACTGCGCAGAAAATAATAAAGAGCGTTTATTTGTTCGCAATATTTTCTCTCGTTTGCCGTATCCTTGCATTCTCGTTAAAATTTCTGTTCTGTTCTAAACGTCTGTCCGATCGAAAATGTTATAACTTATAACTGGACTGCGTATTTCATGTATTTATTGCGAAACTAGCTAAGCGAAATTATATATCAGTGACGCGACATTGGAACAATTAAAAAACATCATAATATTCTTAATTTATTTCTAACGCCTGTTCGTTGCAATTAAGGCAAGAAGTTATAAAAAAGTGAATTTAATGTCGTTGCTGTAGTATTTTCAGACATATTGAAATTATTGAAAGTGGAAATGCGTTTTCATGTGACTTTTCTTTCTCGCAATTAGCTTGAGCAATTTTTATTTTGCGTAAACAGGTTTCTCCGGAAGAACTGATCTTCTATAACATGTATAAAGGAGCGACTGCGTATCAACAGTTTCCAGCCGGAGATCGAGCGTGTCACTTCTGTGTCGATGGTCACGGAAATGTTAATTACAATCAAACGAACCCTTACTCGACGCGACAACGTCGAAATAAGCTACCCGCTTAGACCAACCATTTGGAAGTAATACGTCGAGATGTAAGGATATCATGTATCACGCCGGTTGTAATTACTTTAGAGCAGAAAGCGATACACAAATGTGGCTCGAGCACCAAAGCAGAGAAATGCGGTTGCGGCGAGTTATCCGGCTCGAAGAATTTTAACCTATGGCGTCCTGGAAGAGCTTTGGCGCTCCACTTCCATTGAAACGTTCCTGAGGATCGACCACAGTCTCTCAAATACAATTTCGTACGATAGCAAGTAGCTTACGCGTGTGAAGTATGGCGACCTGTCCGGTGAATCAACATAATTCATATCAAACGTAAACATAACATTTAGAACGCCCTCCATGACATTCGCTCTGGGTAATTTCATTATGAGTTCACGGATGTTTCCCTAAAGACATCTCGTCTACTTTAATAACATATTCTGCGTTACATTCATTTCTTTAACAGTTGTTCTTGCGAGGTCAGAAATTTATATCTTAAATTGGTTCAATGGTCTCATGTTTGCTCGTGTAATTATAATATTATTCACTGGGATATCTCTGTTCATTCATTAGTCATTTGACCCATTTTTAGCCGTTCACAACCTCCAAATATTGTCAGAATTGTATTCTGGAATGTAAGATCTTGATAATGACACAGCCTTCTCAAGTAAACAAGATTCAGAAAATGAAATAACGATTTGTGAATACTAATTTCCACAGCCGTGCTTATTATATGAAAGTTTTTTGTTATATATCTATTTCACGATTACAAATGCCCGAATGCTTCTGTAGCAGAGTTGTGCTAATTCAATTACATTGTATTTCAATCAGATTTGTAATTGAAATACAATGTAATTGAAATACAATATACTTGAAATACAATACAATACATGAAAACAATGTATTTTATACTTGTACTCCATTGCAATTACGAATTACATTGTAATTTAATTGACTGAAGATCTGAATTATAAATTACAACATAATTGAATTACAATTTAATTCAATGACAATGTATTTTATAATTGTGCTCCATTGCAATTACGAATTACATTGTGATTTAATTGACTGAAGATCTGAGTTATAAATTAAAACAGAATTGAATTACTATTTAATTCAATTACTTTGTAATTATAATTTTGGAGTAATTCAATTGTAATTTTGCACAACTCTGTTCTGTAGTAATGCCAGAAATTAAATTTAGAAAAAATACCTAGCATTTTGACGTAGTATTTTAATGGAGGAAGACCCTCAAGACGTGAAGGATCGAGTGCGTCTTAGAGTTTGATGATCGCGCATTAATAACCTCCCGCGGATTAAATGATAGTACGTTTTCACTGAATCCATTGCGGTCCGCGGTTGTGGTATTCTTCACAGTATAGTTTCCTCGCGCGGGTCACGCGTCAGGAAACGACCGGCTCGTTTGTCAGTCAGCGGTTTTGTTTCGCGCAGGTGTAAAATCGGATCGTAAAGCATATTTCGCTGTGCTTGTCAACGATCAAGAATCCTTTCCTTTTTTACCACGTTTTTCTTAGCTAGTTTTACATGATTTTCAAAGCTTTCCCCATCCTTTATCCAGGCTTTATTTGAAATATTTATAGATTTCATGCTCGTTAAATAGAATAATATCTCATCAGCGGATCTTTATGCACAATAAAATGTTTACGCGTCACTTGTAGGTAAATGATGCTAGATAAAAATTTGTTTAAAATAATGCTTTGATATCTCGATGAATCTCGATGCTTTGATATTTCTCAAACGTTTTTACTATTTCAAGTTTCACCGACTCGTTTTTATTACAAACTAGCTAACCCGACAGACGTTGTCCTGTCTACATTTCAATAAATTTGTGAAAAGCTATTGGTAATTTAAAATTGTAATGAATTTCAAAGTAAAAATGAGAAAAAACGTATTTCTGAGTGATCATTGTATTTATTAATGTCAAACTACTCTACTTGTATTTCAAATATTATGACTTTTGCAGTTTTTCTGAATTTTCGGACTTTCTTTCGTAATTGTCTTGAATTTTTTTCAGGACCATAACGAACAAAACAAAAAAAAAAAGAATTAAGCATATTCGTCGTTCGAATCGTGAGTTATAGTCATGAGTTTATAGAAAAATCCCAAAGAGAAAAGCACTTTCATTTTTTCCCGAATTTTCATGTTTCCGGGCAACTAATCCAATTTTTTTTACTCTAAAAACCTGATTCGGACCACAACGAACATTTAAAAAATAAAAATTAGCTGAATCGGTCCAGCCGTTCTCACGTGATGTGACCAACGAACAGCATTTCATTTTCATTATATAGCTACATGAAATTGCTGTCTAATAATGAATGAGCAGAAGTGCCCTACCGAAGGATTACACGAGCAAACTTATCAGAGGACCATTGTCCTGTACATGCACTGAAGAAGACGTTTCGCTCGCGAGAATTGAACCGTTGTCTGGTGAACCGATGTAAATTGAACCGTGCGCTATTGTACCGCGAGAATGGACCCGCGGAGCGTTCGGGTGTCGTTTAAACGGCCAATTAAAGTGATCCGGGCGATGATGGCAAGCTGCCCGACGGCAATGGAACGGAAGAGCGACTCGCGGCGCGTTGCGTCGCGTCGCGTCGCGGCTCTCGGCTCGCTGGCACGCTGAAATGCCCGTAGTTAAATCGATTAGCCGGTCGAAGGTGCATCGCGAGTTTTACTCGGTAGACTTACGCCTGTCCTGTTCGTGGCAGGATGCCCAGCAACAGGGTGGCGTCAGCTGAGCAGTCGGTAGCTGCGACGGGGACGTCGGCTGCATGGAACACGTCGGTGCGGTCCCACATTTCCTGAGCAACCTGGGTGGCGCTCCGGGCGCGCTCAGCTGAGACACCTGAAGATGACCGCTGTTCTTCAGCTCCTGCTTCCGGTCCAGAACGGTCTCGCTCTTCACGTAGAACGCCTTCGTCTCCTGGAGCAGCTCTACCGCGCTCTTCCGCTTCCCTACGGCACGTGACAAGGAAACCAGACGGCTGTAAGTGACACTCCAGTGAAAACGGTAAATGGCCCGCTTCCTGTAAACGGACACCAGGCCACCGGCAACACGGACAGATACCCGCTCGACAGGGTTAGGCCACGTGCGCCGGCACGAGCCTCGTTTACCCAACATTCGCCGTCCCTACGCGTAATCCTGTTTATTCTATACGTTCTTTAAACCCTCGCGCAGACAATCTACCCCCGTGGGAACCCACACGAATTCCGCCGCGAATCCCTTGTACAGGAAAGTCTCGTTTACTGTCCAACAGCCTGTGTTCTGCACGGACAGTGATCGCATACCGACACTATTTTTGTAGGACTGCGTAGACCGCGTTGACCACGCCGACCGCGCCTAGAGTTCGACAGAAAACCGAATGTACAGAGGGACAGCATGAAAGTGGAGGGGGTAGACACTGGACAGTGATCGCGTACCTGATCGCGGACGGTAAACGCGACCTTACTGTACCCGGAGGCGCGTTACCCTATGGACAACTTGGGCCCCGAACGCAAACCAAGATCCAAATTCTACGTTTTTACCCAGGGCCCCGAAATTCTACTTTGCCCAAGACCCCAATTACAGTTACAGTAATTCCTTGATTCTTGTCTAGGAGGCTGAAGAAATCAAACGAATTGAAAAAAGATCCACAGGGTATGGCATCGGAAGAAGGAATATATTTCAATTTAGCTTCTGTTCCCTGTAATTGAGTTAGGAATCATTTGAGTTACGAACGTTGTTACGCAAGTAATTGTAATTATATCATGTTCGGTGTCATTGTAATTAGAAACTCGAGACGAATACGATGATGAAGGTTTCATAAGAAAAAAGAATAAAAAATTAGTTTGCAGTCTTCTGCTTCGCTTGTATTAGTGTGAGTCTAACTGGTACTTAATCTCTGACTGGTTCCAAGGGGATCCTCCAAGTGGTTGAAATAAAATTTGAACAATCACGGTAGAGATGTTTTTGACAGTTACGGAGAGAATGATTTTTTAAATTGAGATGGAAAAATTGAAAGAAGGTCAATTTTGTGTTTTTATTTCAGGGAAAAATATTAAAAGAAATTCAACCTGTATTTTTAGAAAAATAAACATAGTAAGAAAGCACATTCTTAGTTTACTATATACCAGATTTCTTAATTATATCAAATATGATACACTATACAGCGAAGGGTTAATATTTTCTATGTTGTATTTGGTTTCGAGGACTTTTTGTATTCAGAACACATTAGTCTTCCATGATTGCAATGATGATTATATGAAAACGCTAGGAACTTTCTTTCCAACCCGGTATTATATCTTTCCGCGAATTTAACGCAGAAGCTAACTGTGCTAATTGGAAGAAATACGACTGTCTCGTGGGATGCAATTGAATCTTATGGTGATTGTTTTCTTAGGAAATCCCATTGCGACGCCACTTCGAAAACAGATGTTTTACAATGTATATTACATGTTTCCTTCGACAGATTCATGTGATGTTTACACAGTCGGGTAATTTGTATTCGCCGATGATTGCAGTTGTTCGGCCATTACATTAAATTAATTAAATATTCAAGACAGGTGGAACACGTGAAACATGAAACAAGCAACAAAGCCAATTGACGTCGGCCACGTATCCTCAAATTGTCGGAAATGCTAAATTGCCACAACCGCAGTCAGCGTGTTTAACACACATGCAACACACTCTCGAACAATTGATTCGAACAAACTACCTCAAATACTGTACTACTACCGGCATGTCCAACATACATAATGAACCCTTGCCAGAAAAATGTGGAAACTTTTTGATATCTGAAAGATATATTATATATATCATATATAATATATATTTTTTTATAATATATTTATTATATTATATATATCATATATAATATATATATATTTATAATATATATTTTTATAATATATTTATTATATTCTATATATGATTTCTGATATATTTCTTTCTATATTCCCTCCATTATCCCAACAAATCTAAATTCATCAATCTTAATAATTATAAATTAGATTATACAGCGAAGGAAATAATCAGAGAAATTGAAGATGATATTAAAAGCAAAATCATACTTGCAGATTCGATGTGCACTCATGGGAAAAATTAATAGGTAGACTTTAAGAAAGAGACAGACTAAAGAAATTTATAAACATCGGTGAATTATTTCTAGCTGATGAAGATGATTGATGGAGGAAGGGGAATTATTTAACATTTAATTAAAATCAATTTATTTCCGAATAAAATATTATCACGAGAAAGATCTGGCGACACAAAGTACTCTTGGCAAAAATTAATGGGTGAAATTGAAAAAAAGAGGAAGACTAAAGAAATTTACAATTTAATGAAAATGGTTAAGGGAGAGAAGAGAATTATTTGACATTTAATAATATTTAAAAATCGGCAAATCTAATTACAGTGAGTTCATTTTCGAATAAAATGAGCTCAAAGCACTCGTGACAAAAATTAATATGATAAAAGAATTTATAAACATCGGAAAATTATTTGTAGCTGATGAAGATGATTCAGAGTGGGAAGAACATGATTTAATAATACTCGAAGAAAATGGTACCACGCGAGGAAACTCTGGCGACACATTTGTTACACAATATTTCCAATTACAAGACGCGCAGAGCTCCTCTCGCGAAGTCGATTCCGTATAAATCTCGCATGGTCGTCGACCATGCTTATAAATTAAAGCTTTCCGTAGGAATCCCGTTCGTCCTCGTTCGACGCGCAATACAAGCGTAATAAATGGGCTATACATCCGAAAATTCGCTAAAATTCAACGCTCTATTCATAAACATCGTTCACGGAGAAGTCGCGCGTTCGACAAATTGAACTTCGCAAAATTTACTGATTCGCGTAGAAAGTTGCGACGGTACTTTCACTAGATATTACGCAAGTTCACCATGCGCTTCATCAATAAAAGTTGAAGATAAAACGGAGAAAGCACGAGGTAGAATATATATTTTTTTTTAGTTTCTCTCACTCGATGAATTTTAAATTGACAAGAGGAAAATATGCACCCGGGCTATTTTTCCTGCATACTGTGATTTTAAAAGCGCTCTTACGGCACTTGCACGTATTCCCAAGAGTGCGACATATTTGCGGGAAAAAATTATTGTACTGCGAATACCGATACCACGTTCGATCCGAACTGTAGTTGTGAGCTACTCCGTGGTGGATTTATACACGCTCGCATGCAATTTTTTTGCAATTCTTTGCGATTTTTATGGGCACTTTGCGAGTATCATGATGGTAGACAAGGTATGCAATTATTGAAGAAATATCAAATCTTGTTCGTGGTTTCAGTAAAATTATTAAACTTCCGACTTGTATGCAATTTACGACTTTGAAGATATCATTGTTAAAAATATTGTTTAGATTATTGAACATGTTGGTATCTAATCTAATTACTATATAAATTGTATACAATTGTATAAAAGGACATCAGTTCGTATAAAATAAATAATAATAATAATTACTAAACATTTAAGTATTGGAAGAGATGCTACATCAATTTCATATCCATGAAATGAAAAAATGTAATATGTAGATTGGTATTATTCTAGGTAGGAAGAAGTGTTTAATTTTCGATTCAAAATATTGTTTAGATTATTGAACATGTTGGTATCTAATCTAACTAGTAAACATTTAAGTATTGGAGGAGATGCTACATCAATTTCATATCTATAAAATGAAAAAATGTTATATGTAGATTGTAATTATTCTAGGTAGGAAGAAGTGTTTAATTTTCGAGTTAAAATATTGTTTAGATTATTAAACAAGTTGGTGTCTAATCTAATTACTAAACATTTAAGTATTGGAGGAGATGCTACATCAATTTCATATCCATGAAATGAAAAAATGTTATATGTAGATTGGAATTATTCTAGGCAGGAAGAAGTGTTTAATTTTCGAGTTAAAATATCTCCGACTGCAACGGGTTAAGGCACCTTGTGATTTTTATAATATGAGAATTTAAATGAGTATCCTCAATTCAGAAATTCTTATCCAGATATTAAGTAACGCAAATGACTCTAATTACAGGAAGAAGATTACGCCTAGAATGAGAATCCTCACTTTGCGAGTATCACGATCGTTTTGCCAAGATATGGAATTATTAAAGAAATATAAAATCTTGTTCATGGTTTCGGTAAAATAAAATTATACTGCAGATTTTTAGTCGTCTCGAAAAATTGTCGTATCATTGTCCAAACTATTGGTTAGATTATTAAATATGTTAGTATGTAATCTAATTACTAAACTTTTCAGTATTGGAGGAGCTGTTACATCAATTTCACTTATTCATAAAATGAAAAAAATAGAATGGAATTATTCTAGGTAGGAAGAAGTGTTTAATTTCCGTGTTAAAATATCTCTGACTGCAAAGAGTCAAACCAACTTGTGATTTTTATAAAAATGAGAATGTACACGGAATATCCACAATTCAGAAATTCTTATCCAGATATTAAGTAACAGAAATGACTCACACTACAGATAAAAGATTCCACTTGGAATGAGAATCGCTATATATCACCAATTTTGAAAGCGAGACGAATTAGTATGAGTAATATCGGCCTTGCCGATAAGTTCGCTTTATTTCCGGATAGTCAAGGCAAACATCCTGCTGCGTGATGAATTGCCGGAAGTGATGAGCGAAAGATGTTCGCAATTGAATCTATCATTATCCTCGGCAATAGCGTGCCTGAAAATTGAATTTGTGGGAGCTCTCGCGATGCTACCGACGAAATAACATTTTCACGAGTAACATAGATCACGCGTCTACCCGAGGATACCGTAGGCAAACGTATCTATCGATCTCTATAAAATCTGGCGTATATAAGTTGAACAAGAACAGTGGCAAATGACATATTTTTCTCTGCGATTCCATAACCATAAAATAAATGACAATAATTGCGAAGATTGCGAGACTTCAACAAAGTTTAATGGTTCTGCGGGTACAATATTTCGAGCTGCAATAAAATTCGGTGCAACGGGAAGTCAGGGAACACGGTTCATTGCACCAGCCTGGAGCACCTTGTTGTCCCCGCTATTTCTAAAAGTGAGTGGCAGTAGACGGTCTTTTTGTGGCTCAAAGCCGAAAAGGTAAAACGAAGAGAGTCTGAAACGTCGGTCCACGAAGTTTGACGTAGCTCTGTAAACACGCTGTCGTCCCTGAAGGTTTCTACTTAGCACTGGCTAATATCACTACGCTCTATTTATTAGAAGCGAGGTGCGCGAATAGTCAGGATACTTCGCAGGATTGCGCAAATATTGTTACACCGTACACGGTGGAAATCTTAAACGAATTTCAAAACTCCAACACAGGGTAAATGTACTCATTAACTGCGAATATACGTTTTACAATTAATAATTTTTACAAGTACAATTTAATGAAAATATGTTCATAAAAATAAGACTATTTTTCTTCCATCTTAATCACCAAAGGACTGTTATTCAAACTGATTTTATTATTCTTTATACTGCTTCAAATTGCATAGGGGAAAATTTTATTATTATTTAGATACGTACTTCGATACAATAAAAATATAAAAAGAAACTTCTCTCGCATTTTCATTGGGGAGCTCATTACTGCGGCTCAAAAAGCACTACGAACGTTCCTAATACTGCAGTCAGAATTACAACCACGATAAGAAACTAGGTTTACTTCAGCCTAACGTTTTAGATTAGATATATATACGTAGAAAAAAGGATTCTAAATAAATAAAAAAAAAGTCAAGCGAAGTACGCGATAAGAACTATGGAAGAGAAGACTTCAGAGACATTTACTATTTCACAATAAATTAAGAATGATATTAATAATTATATAAATAAAAATGATGTTTAAAAAATACCGAAAAATTATTTTATACTTTTTAGTCCGTTTTTAAAAACGTGGTATTTTTTAAAAAATCATTATTAAAATAATTATTTTCTGCTTTTTATGTGAAATTCTTCAATCGATTTGTAACATTTTTACCAGGGTATAAAATTATAACAGAGACATGTACTTTTCAGACAGTATTGCAACCGCGACATATCGAAAACAATGCCGTAGCGAACTGTATGGAAACGTATCGAAACGATGACGTAGCGTTTCACGGAGGGATGTAACGGTAAATATTTAATTGTTAGTTCTCCGAAACGGAGAGACTTCTTAAAAAAAAATTTTTTTGAATATTGCATTGCCATCCAGTTGTAACAAGGAGAGTGCAAAGACGTTGTAACACCGATTTAGTTGAGACTCTGTATACTTATAGATCTCGATCTTCCATTTACGAATATATACCATTATAGATGCTAACACTCAATAGTTTTTGAGATATTCATAAACAAAGTTCTTAAGTGGTATACAACGAGACTTACACCCGGTGGGCTTTAAGGTTCGGTTCTCGTTTGGTAAAGATTTTTTTCATATTTATTTGTAGTATTTAATCACTGTGGAAAATTGACTTGTCTATATGAGATTACACATTTATTACAAGTTGAAGAACAAAAGAATTAATAAATTTTAAATAAATTCGTTGTGTAACATTAACTTGTTCGTAAGATATTGCACATTTATTTATATACAAGTTAAAGAACAAACGTATTAATAAATTATAAATAAATTAGCCGAAATTAATTCGTTATATAACTCTAAAATAAATATTCGTTGTATACCTCCTCTACAATAGCATATTTAAGCAGTAATGTAATAACTTTGTTTATGAATATCTCAAAAACTATTGAGTGTTAGCGTCTATAATGGTATATATTCGTAAATGGAAGATCGAGATCTATAAGTATACAGAGTCTCAACTAAATCGGTGTGACAACGTCCTTGCACTCTCCTTGTAAGCTACATTTCCAATTTCAAGTCTCTAGCTCATCGGGAAGTTAGTTTATAATCAATTGCAAAATTTTTCACCGAACAGACAAACAAGATACCGAGCTAATAAAAACGTGGTAAAATAGAATACGATCGAATCATGATACCAGTAATGTCTTGACGCAGTTCTCCAAGTTTGTCGTCTGTGTTTTTGTTGTGTGATCAAATTCTATTTTGGTTTTGTTAATTTTTAGAAAATAAAAACCTATTTTTAACAGCCTCTGTACGTCGAAAATAAATGAATATTGTACAAATTTCTATCGTATTTTATATTCTCCAGACTTTTTCGAACATTTTCATAAGCCATAAGTGCGTAAAGATCCGCAGTATAATTATTATAGAGCAAGTGGTTTAAACCGTGATTAAATTCTATTTTGGTTTTGTTAATTCTTAGAAAATAAAATCCTATTTTAACAGCCTCTGTACGTCGAAAATAAATGAACATTGTACAAATTTCTATCGTATTTTATATTCTCTAGACTTTTTCGAACATTTTCATAAGCCATCAGTGCATACAGATCCGCAGTATAATTATTATAGAGCAAGTGGTTTAAACCGTGATTAAATTCTATTTTGGTTTTGTTAATGGCCATTATTGGAGAATATGTAGGCGTACAATGAATATAAATTTTCTCCTTTTTCAGGAAATTACACAGAAGAAAATTATAAATTAAGAAATTATAATTAAGAAATACGAAAGTTCTAATTACTGAAACGTTAGAATAAATCATAGGGCATGGAACTAAGTAAATGCACCAATTTCGATATTTATTTTAATAAATAGTTACGTCACAATATTCCTAATGATAGGGGCTAGTTACTAGGGGTGGGTGACACTCGACAATTTATAATTGTTTGTAAAAGGCTTATAAAAATGTTCAAAAAACTACATTTCCAATTTCAAGTCTCTAGCTCATCGGGAAGTTAGTTTATAATCAATTGCAAAATTTGTCACCGAACAGACAAACAAGAAACCGAGCTAATAAAAACGTGGTAAAATAGAATACGATCGAATCATGATACCAGTAATGTCTTGACGGAGTTCTCCAAGTTTGTCGTCTGTGTTTTTGAGGGAAGACTTCGCAGGTCCAGCTTCCTCCGCCAATGGCATGATCGACAGTAGTGTGCACGTGTACGCACTTTGCACACGGGCTCGGGTTAAAGTGCCTCGTTTGAAACGACGACAAGGCGAGCCCGAGCGTTAATGATCAGTACGCCGACATCTGCGGCTTCCTCCCGTTTTCGCGTGGCACGCACACCGCGCCGATGATTGATGACGGCCGACTGACACGCCCCAGGGAGCTGACACCCCCGACTTGTAACAATCATCGATACCGGCCAAGATAACGCTCGCAGGACCATCGAATTCGATCGTTGATCCGCGATCCGAGTACCTGATATCTCCGAACAATATTCGTCTTCCCTAATCGTTTTCATCAAGCGCCCCCTCGACAAACAATACTCCACGCCTACATCTACCAGACGAGCACACCCACACATTTTAAGTTGCAACGTAGAAAACAAATTAAAATGTGTAAAACATCCTGGTTTTTCAATTTACAAATTTCGTTCACCAGCCTAAATGAAAGCGGAAGAAAATAAAATCCTATTTTAAAATAAGAAATGAATATTGTACAAATTTCTATCGTATTTTATATTCTCTAGACTTTTTCGAACATTTTCATAAGCCATCAGTGCATATAGATCCG
>CM052339.1:10369622-10386471 GCA_028455595.1 Lasioglossum vierecki | reverse complement strand
AAAATATTGGATAAATATTTTTTAAGCCACATTTTTTCATATGAGAAGAATATTGGATCTGAATATTGTATACATGTACAAGAAATGTAAATTGAATTTTTAAAAAATATAAGCTAAATATTCAGAGAATATTATTACAATTAAGAAATTTTTATATTATATTATATAATTTTATATCTTTTCTGATATTAAAATATTTCTTTTTATAATATGAAATAAATATTATCTGTACATTAGGATAAAATATTCTATTTCTAATATTAAATAAAAATTCATTTTGTATTTAGGAAAAAATATTTTTTCGTAGTATGAAATAGATATTTCCTGCATATTTAAATAGAAATATTTGTTACTTAATATAAACTAAATATTATATATATATATATTTAAATATTAAGAAGAGATTGAATCTCTTTTTAATATTATATGAATGTGTATATAATATTTTGTTCTACTAAGGCAGTTTCTGTGTTAATATTACTTTCCTTTGCATTAACGTTTGCATTCGCTAAAAGAATAGAAACACGATAGAATTAAAATATAAAGTCCCTTCGCACCGCTATCCGATAGTATCAAATGCTAACAGATTAAGATCGTAAACTACAAATCACGCTTTATCAGTTAGATTTGTAAAGCCTAAATTCTCACCGGTGTGAGAAAAGAATGTATCAATATCAACTAACACGGAAACGAATACGTTAATTTCCCGGAAAACAAGCGCAGAACGGTACGCGCGTTACCGTTACAAAATTTTGCAATGCGCGATACATCTGATGCGGTGCAGTAATCGATACGCGAGCGCGCGAATAAGCACTCGGACAGATCGAAGATCATTATAACTAATAGCCTGTGCGAGTGTGTTTCGCTCTTGTCGCGAAAAGGGATAATTAACGGTGAAGGGTGAAGATAAAACTGTCCGGTCGATAGGGACTTCGTTCAAGGATACAAACTTTCCTGAGAAAGGTTGCACGGTTCGCGTGAATAATGAACGGTCTTCTGAACCGCGAGTCGTTACACACGCGGATCGATTCGTGACCCCTAATTAACGCTTCCGTTCCTTCCGGTCTGCGAGTTTTAATCATGTCCCCTTCAATTGTGATCCGGCTGCAATTACTAATAAACAAAAATAATACTTCTCTGAATCTCGATCGACAATTGTTTTAAACTAAATATTGAATTTTTGTATGTGAGATTTATATGGAATATTTAATATTATTGAGTGTCATATAGAATTTTTATATAAAAATTATTTGTAAAAGAAATTTATATGGAAAATTTAATGTTATTGGGTTTATGTTGAATTTTTATATAAAAATTATTTGCAAAAGAAATTTATATGGAAAATTTAATATTATTCACGTTTATAAAGAATTTTCATATAAAAATTTTTTGTAAATGAAACTTATATGAAAATTTATTATTTAAACTTCAATACAATTAATGTTATCGGCGCATTGGTTCGATCCATTGGAACATAAGTAAATTTGCAAAAATATCACATGAGATTTAATTCAGCGGTCTCAATCTAGACCGTTTTCAAGAATAGAAAATTTCATTATTGCGCCTGTAAGAATTAATCAGACATTATTTTGTATAAATTATAGAACGGTTAGGCAAACTTGTTTTCACATAAATAGAAAATAAAAAAGGATTTGGTCTTAAAATATGTGTGAAGTCTCACATGCTTATAAGAAAAGGCTTATTAATTTATATTCTTAAAGATTACGGAACAACACGTTGGTTCCATGCCGGTGGCAAACAAAAATAATAATAGTAATGAACACAAAATTTTTCGGACGAATTCCTCTGGGAAACGCGCGACCGTAAAAAGTCACCTTACCGAAAATGACGGATTGCGAAAATTTTCGCCGAGCCGCGAATATTCAGCGAGGAAACGCGATAGTCGCCGATGTAAAAATATGTTGCTCCACGGTCAGCGTTCTTTTTTTCTTACGCCTCGCGTACCCGGGGGTCGCGTGAAATGTAAAAAAAGAAAACCGCTCTTGAAACGCGTGGACGCTTTGAACTTCAATGTCAATGTAAAGGCGACGCGTGACGGGGAGAAAATAATCGCGCGTTGCCGACGACGTAACGCGCCGACCCTTCCACTCGAGGCCCATCAACCATAACGCAGCACGTGATTTCCTATCCGAGCACCTTGGCGAATCAAAATAGCCCTTTCCTGATCGATTCGAAACGTGAATTTGCAGAAACATCCTCGGGCGAACTCGGCACTGTGATGTTCATGCAAATTCCTAGGAAGGACTAGATCAAATCGAATTAGTTTCGTTTCACTACTACCCCTAGTAGCACAAAATATTATATACACATTCATACAATATTAAAAAGAGATTCAAGCTCTTCTTAATATTTAAATATACATATAATATTTATTTTATAGTAAGTAACAAATATTTCTATTTAAAAATGCAGGAAATATCTATTTCATATTACGAGAAAAATATTTTTTTTTATAAATACAAAATAAATCTTTATTTAATATTAGAAATAGAATATTGTTTCTTATTATAAAAAAAAAAAATAAATCTTTATGTAATATTAGAAATTATATAAAATTGTATAATATAATAATTTCTTAATGAAAGTAATAGATATTCATAGTTTCTAATTTTCGTTATAACTTTTTCTTACATTTGAAAATTTTATTGAATGTTATTTATATATTGAATTTATATTTTTCAAATATTGGATTCACACTTACTTTATATTTTTAAATATCTAGTTTATATTCTCTGAATATTTAGTTTATATTTTTTAAACATTCAATTTATATTTCTTGTACATGTATACAATATTCAGATGCAATATTTTTCTCATATGAAAAAATGTGACTTAAAAAATATTCATATAATAGTTTTGTGCTACTAGGGACATTAATAATAATTAGATCCTTTCTTATTAAGCGTTTCCGCACGTTAAACAAAATTAACATTGTTTACACTTTATTTACGAATTAACTGGAACCATCCTAGTAGCTTTGCAAGATGTCCCAAAATGATTTCCTTAAAAGGGTTGGTTCCTGAGGCCATTGGAAGGAAAGTTACTTGAAATTACCTCAGAAATTACCTCTTTCAAGAAAATCATTTTGGGACATCCTCCGTAGCTACAAGGATGTTTCGAGTTCGTTTGTACAAATATAAACAATGTTGTTCAATTTGTTGTTATGTCCTAACTAATAAATACAACATTTTTAAGAGACCTGATATAATTGATGATGTTTAACCCTAGTGTATCGAAAGGGAGTCAGAAAAATTAAAAACCAGCTGTCCCTTAAGTCTAATCCCGTTTTAATAAACGCATAAGAAATGTTGTTATGTGAACACGTTTTCATTGGTTCAATTTTACTCCTGATTGTATGAACGAACGAGTGATCTTTGCTATTTATCACAATGTCACGTGAGGGAGGGTAACTTCGTCCCCTCAATTCATGCTCCCTCCCTGACTTCGAAGCATCTCGCAAAGAAATGTAAAAAATTTCAAAAGCGATGGAAAGAAGCACGCAGCCTCTTTACCGGGTTATTTTAGTGGTGTAAAAATAAAAGAGAAAAAAAACTCGAGTAACCTTCATTGAAGTTATCGGTTTATACCGCGAATTGCTCGTTCTCGCGTGCCACCAGGATACACAATCATCCGCGGCGTTTATTAATAAATGAAAGGGCATGTTTACCGGTATGATCGATGTGCCTATGGTGATTCCTGACGTACGGAGGTGCCGGATGCCTGGGTTGCATTTCCCAGTACGTGTTTCGGCTGTTCCCAAAATTGTTCACCCGTGGCTGCTGCGAAGGCGAAGTTTGCTTGCAAGGCAATCTGGCCATGGCAGTCATCATCTTCTTCTGCACCACCTCGCCTATCCGAAAAATTAATCACCTCATCGATGCACCGGTTTGTTGCGCCGTCGTTTCAACCCCATCTTCGAGCGATCCTCACCACTCTGAAACAGAACCACGCGTTAGCTTCACGATCAAACCGATTAACTAATAACTAGACCGTGGATCTTTATGCATTTATGGTTTCTAAAAATTTTCAAAAAATGCTAGAACAAGGTTTCTCAAGGTTTTATGCACTGAGACACATTTAAAGATCTTCTACTTCGTATTGAAAGCTGAGTAATGATCAACCTAACAAATAAAAATAAATTTTTAAAAATACCACTTCTTAAAAACGGACTAAAAAGTATAAAATAATTTTTCCTAGTCCCATACAGGTTCCTAAATTTTCAGGACTATCTATGCGAGATTAGGAATCTGTATTGGACTAGAAAATATTATTTTATACTTTTTAATCCGTTTTTAAAAACGTGGTATTTTAAAAAATTTATTTTTATTTTAACACTTTCACAACCGCTGACACCAATGTGGTGTCATGGGCAGGCCAGTCATGAATTTTGTTTTATATTTGTACGTTTCAATAATTATCACACAAAGGGAAAATATTGTTGTATAATAATGTTGATTATTGATTTATAATAATAATGTTAATTGCTTCATGAATTTACGTACAGTTTTTTCTTCCAAAATATTGCCGGCCACTGGCGACGTTTCACTACGCAAACATACGGTTGTGAAAGTGTTAATAATTATTTTCAGCTTTTTAGTCTTGTGTTAATACTTGTATCACTCTTTAGTAATATTTGTTTACTCACTAAGCCTACTGTAAATTTCACTTGATAAACAAAGCGATGATGCACTACCGATCGTCGCGCGGCGACGTACTGTAATATACTGAGCTCCGTCGGGGCGAAGTGGGTCCGCGGAGTGGGTCCGCGGAGGGGGGACGAGTCAGAGTGCGCACGCATAGTAAAGTAGAGAGCGTTGTCGCGCGGAGTGGGGATCGCTGAACGCGATAGCACTTCACGGGGGGATGAAAAGGTAAATATTTAAATGTTATTTTCTCCGAATCGGATAGACTTAAAAAAAATTTTAACAATGCATTGTCATCCAGTTCTGAGTCGTTAATGCAATTTCAAGTTTCTAGCTCATCAGGAAGTTAGTTTAAAATCAATTGCAAAATTTGCTACCGAACAGACGAACAAGAAAACAAGCTAATAAAAACGTGATAAAATAAGCTAAATCTTCCGTTACAATTTCCGGGTTGCTAACTATTCCATTGCAGAAAAAGTTTGGGAAACTCTGTGCTAGGATATAAAATTCCATAGAATTCAATTAAATTTTTATTTATTTCAGTATATAATTCAATTTATTTCACTTTCTTGAAATTTGCCTGGAAAAAATAAAAAAATTTGACGTTTTCTAACGTCTGTGAGACGTACGATATTTAAATGTTGATGAATATTTTTACGCGAGTATAATAATTGTAGGCTCTGTGTTGGGTATTTATAGACAAAACTCTCAATAGAATATAAAATTCTGTAGAATTCAATTAAATTTTTATTTATTTCAGTATAGAATTCAATTTATTTCACTTTCTTGAAATTTTCCTGGGAAAAATAAAAAATTGCATGAACATCTGCAGTCTAAGAAAATTAACAAGTTTTTAATCCTAGCAACGTTTCTAACGTCTGTGAGACGTACGCTATTTAAATATTGATGAATATTTTTATACAAGTTAAGTATAATAATTGTAGGCTCTATGTTGGGCATTTATAGACAAAACTCCCAATAGTTGGTCAACCATGAATGCGACTAGGGTAGATCATGTATAGAATTAATTGGATAACTAATTAATTAATAATCGCAATGGGAAAATTATTTCGGTGATTTCTGAGTGAACAGCATGGCAGCGAACGCGTCGACGCAGCCTCAATGGTCGCGTTTGCAAAATTGTTAATTGACTGATGCGCGGGTTTTTTCGCGGAGAACGATCATTCCGCGACAATAGAAAAATGTCATTTACAGTGTAGCCGGGATAGGCTGTTCGAGCACAAAGGATCGGCTGCACCTTGTTAAATATTTAATCAGCCACACGCCTCCCGATTCTTCGCGCTGCCCTATTCTCCCGTGCACAATGATGTCTGTATTAAGCTACCTGTATTCACCAGGGACAGCATTTCCCAGGCTTTGCCTGTCTATTGTCGACGCCGTTTTAAATAAGTATGTACAAACACCGGTGCGATACAGGGACATTTCGAGGCGACGCGAGTAACCACCCCGTTACACCTCTCTTTTATTTTCGTAGTTGCGCTAACGACGCCCTTTCAGATGGTAAGCGAAGCTTGTTACCAAATCGTGGATTAGGGGACGGCGGAAAAGTGTGCAGTGAGACACTTGGGGGAGAAACACAAGATGAGTCTATATGAGATACGTGCCTACAATTGTGAAAGTGGTCCAAGTCATATATTTCTTGTTCCCAGATATTTAAAGGAAGGTTATCCATCTATCTATATGAATAAAAATTGGTAAGCGCATCACTTGATAACGGCTGGATCGATTTGGCTAATTTTTTTAAGATAACGTTCGTAATAGTCCAAATAAAATTTTTAGGGAAAGAAAAATTGGAAGAGTTGCCCGGAAAAATGAAAGTGCTTTTTTCTATGGGTTTTTTGTTCGAACTCCACACCATAACTCACAATGCGAATGGATACGAATAATTCTTTTTTTGTTTTGTTCGATATGGTCCTGGAAAAGTTTTCAGGAAAGCAAAATTCGAGACAATTGCAATTAGAAATTTTAATAATTGACAATGTCAATATATGATTTCTCCTCTATATAAATCATTAACGAAAGAAACTAAATTCAATGTAGTTCCTATTTCTTGCAATCGATCAAGACACTTTTGCAGAAGGATCCGCAGTCTAGTAATTACCAATTCATTAACGTTAACTTATATATTTATTAAAGCGTATAACTCACAATGCGAACGTTGGATACACATAATTATTTTTCTGTTCTGTTCGTTATGGTCCTGGAAAAATTTTCAGGAAAAAAAATTCGAGACAATTAGAAAGGAAAGTCGGAAAATTCGGACAAACTGAAAAAATAATAATTTATTGAAAGGACAGGACAACGTCTGTCGGGTCAGCTAAATTAATTGTCCTAATGAAGGTTTTAGCGAAAGAAAAATTAGAAATGTTGCTCGGACAAATATAAAATTCTGGATAAAATGAAAGTGATTTTTTCTATGGAATTTTTGTATGAACTCAAGAATTCGATCGATGGATATGTGTAATTAAAACGATCACAAACAAATTTATTGAAATTTGGACAGGACAAGGTCTGTCAGGTCAACTAGTGTACATATAATATATTATATATTATATATTTTTACATGTTCGCCCATAGAAAAAGTAATTAAAAATGTATTCTGTTTGCGATAATTGATAGACGATAAACAATACCAGTTGGTCTTTATAAAACCTCGTTTCCGAGAACATTAGCAAACAAGAGTCAGATGTTTTGTTTCATCAGCAAATACCAGCATTCATCGAAAACGCATAAACGATTTAATTGCTAGCGGAGAAGCGTGTATACAATCCAATGGTAATTATTATTAGACAGAGGATCTTTGTGCGTTCGTAGCTCGTAAAAGCTTGGAAAAAACAATACTACACAGAAACCGTGAGAGGCTATCGCGTCTCATCGCCTTAAACTAATTTCCTTTCTTACGTTTCTATAACAATATACGCGAGATAAGAACTGATACGCTTCTTCGTAACGCTATAACTCGAACAAATAACCCTAGTAGCACAAAATATTCTGTACACATTCATATAATATTAAAAAGACATTGAATCTCTTCTTAATATTTAAATATACATACAATATTTATTTTATAGTAAGTAACAAATATTTCTATTTAAAAATGCAGGAAATATCTTTCATATTACGAGAAAAATATTTTTTTTTATAAATACAAAATAAATCTTTATTTAATATTAGAAATAGAATATTTTTTCTTATTATAAAAAAAAAATAAATCTTTATGTAATATTAGAAATCATATAAAATTATATAATATAATAATTTCTTAATGAAAGTAATAGATATTCATAGTTTCTAATTTTCGTTATAACTTTTTCTTACATTTGAAAATTTTATTGAATGTTATTTATATATTAAATTTATATTTTTCAAATATTGGATTCACATTTACTTTATATTTTTAAATATCTAGTTTATATTCTCTGAATATTTAGCTTATATTTTTTAAACATTCAATTTATATTTCTCGTACATCTATACAATATTCAGATCCAATATTTTTCTCATATGAAAAAATGTGGCTTAAAAAATATTTTTCCAATAT
Organism: Lasioglossum vierecki; assembly: GCA_028455595.1. Lineage (NCBI taxonomy): Eukaryota > Metazoa > Arthropoda > Insecta > Hymenoptera > Halictidae > Lasioglossum > Lasioglossum vierecki. The sequence continues at coordinate 10,378,245 of CM052339.1, read as the reverse complement.
TTTTGTGCTACTAGGGAACTATTAGATAATAACCATTATTGGTCTGCAAATAATATGAGATAACTAAACTGCGGATCTTTATGTATTTATAGCAAAACTGAGTAGATGAAATTCAAAATTGAAATTTTCTCCTTTATTAAAATCATTAAAGGCAGAAATAACATTGAATTTTGTTTCAACTGCAGATCTCCATTTTCCATAAAAGATTCGTGATAACAAATTTGACTAAATAATTGTATTTTGAAATTATATTTCCTTCAGCCTGGCAATCACATCTCGACAAGAATATACAAATAATTTGTTCCGCTCGTATTTTCTCGCGACGTGACAGTTGAAACGATTCGTCGGACGTATCAAAAATTTATCTGCTCATGGTGTCAGTCACCGAGCCGCGAAAGGCAGCGTTCAATCACAGCCGAGTTACATTGCAATTACCATCCATTAGACTGTCACATGCGTTTCTTAATCGGAACGATACCGTTCCGACCATAATGTGTCCCGCACTCTGATCGCGATGCATATTCGATCAAAATATGTATCTACATTATAATTCTCCGGCGAGACAGTATCGGAGAAGAGAATTCCTTCGTTTGCGAGGAGGGCAACGTGCGTTGCGCGGATGGGGTAATCTCGATCGCGTTACAATCAGATTAAATATTATCACAGGCCATACACGGGTGCTTGAACTTACGATGACAGGGGGAACCGCGATTCGATCACCGGAGCAAACGATACACATTCACGGGATGGAATGCGATCGTGTGGCGGCAACGAGGGCGGGATAACGCCCCGAAGAGGCTGGCGACCGAGCCGCGAGTGAACCGCGATTATGCCGCAATTAAACAACCACCGTAAATCAAGCCCTCGATACCAAGAATAGTGAAAGCGCTACGGAGCGTCCTCCTAAGTGATTGCCGTGATTGCTCGCGCGCCGACATCCTGGGAAAACCGCGGGCATACGAGGTGAAAGCGACCGATCTCAAAAATAAACTAAACCTGCGGTCAGGTATCAGCCGTTCGCATACCTTTACACTTTTATTATCATTTTACCGTCGAATCACTGTCGATTACTGTCTATAATTAAATCAGTGCTCAACTTATTTCATTCAACTTCTTAACCCTTCGCTGCATAGTGTATCTGATACAGTTAACAAATCTGGTATATAGAAAAATTAAAAATGTGCTTTCTTACTATTTATATTTTCCTAAAATACAGGTTGAATTTCTTTAAATATTTTTCACTGAAATAAAAACACAAAAAATAAACTAAACCTGCGGTCAGGTATCAGCCGTTCGCATACCTTTACACTTTTATTATCATTTTACCGTCGAATCACTGTCGATTACTGTCTATAATTAAATCAGTGCTCAACTTATTTCATTCAACTTCTTAACCCTTCGCTGCATGGTGTATCTGATATAGTTAACAAATCTGGTATATAGTAAACTAAGAATGTGCTTTCTTACTATGTTTATTTTTCTAAAAATACAGGTTTAATTTCTTTTAATATTTTTCCCTAAAATAAAAACACGAAAAATAACCTTCTTTCAATTTTTCCATCCCAATTTAAAAAATCATGGAGTGAAGGGTTAACCACGGTACAGCATTCTCTCCGTAACTGTCAAAAACATCTCTACCGTAATTGTTCAAATTTTATCTCAACCACTTGGACGATCCCCTTGGAACCAGTCAGGGATTGAGTATCCAAACTAATTTTTTATTCTTTTTTCTTATGAAATCTTCACCATCGTATTCGTCTCGAGTTTCTAATTACAACGACACCGAACATGATATAATTACAATTACTTGCGTAACAGCGTTCATAACTCAAATGTTTCCTAACTCAATTACAGGGAACAGAAGCTAAATTGAAATGTATTCCTTCTTGCGATGCCATACCCTGTGGACCTTCTTTCAATTCGTTTGATTTCTTCTATTTTGTATTGTGTCTCATATATTCCGTTTTTTCAGAAATGCATAAAATTCGCAGTCTATAATAGAATTGCATAAGGAAAAACACTAAGAGACATCTGTAAGAGAAAGCACTAAGAGACATCTATAAGGAAAAGCACTAAGAGACTTCTATAAGGAAAAGCACTAAGAAATTTCCATAGTAGCACAAAACATTGTATACACATTCATATAATATTGAAAAGAGATTCAATCTTTTTTTAATATTCAAATATACATACAATATTTGTTTTATATTAAGTAACAAATATTTCTTTTTAAATATACAGGAAATATCTATTTCATGTTACGAGAAAAATATTTTGTTCTAAATAGTAAATGAATCTTTACTTCATATTAGAAGTAGAATATTTTTTCCTAATATACAAATAATATTTGTTTCATATTATGAAAAAAATATTTCTTTCTCGTTATAAAAGAAATCTTTGTTTAATAGTAGAAATAGAATATTTCTTTATCTTTATATTCTTATACATATATACAATATTCAGATCCAATATTTTTCTCATATGAAAAAATGTGGCTTAAAAAATATTTTTCCAATATTTAAAAAAAATATCCATTTAATATTTTTGTGATACTAAGGTTCTATAAGGAAAAGCAATGAATCGCGGGCACATGGCACGAGGCTGCAGAGATCATGCTCGAGAACAGAGACTTCACGTAGTTCGCGCGGTGGCATCAGCCAAAGGCAATCCCATTTATATTCCCCGTGGCATTTCTCAACACGCGATAATATTTGTCGGTTAACACAGCGCACCCCCTTCTTCTTCTACTTCGGTCGCCGATACGCAATATTATGGAGCCGCGGTCGAAAGTGATTCATCGGGCTCTCTGTTTATCTTGAAGCCTTTACCCTAGACTGCGTGTCTCTTTCATCGGCCCCCTGTCATCGTAGAAACTCGCCAAGAGAGATGCATGCGGGTTTGATTCACCCGGTTCCTCTTAGTGCTTTCTCGTACAAGCTAACGCGTCGAAATAACGCGTGTTCACGCGGAATGATAATATTTATCGTGTGTACACATTCGGATAATCCACTGAGCTGTCTATTGTTCGGGTGACCATGGAACTCCCTAGAGAATACAATATTCCTTATCGGATGACCACTTTATTATGCGTTTCCACCGCGCGCAGAAGTGGATTTTGATGAGTCGTTATCATCTTATCTGAAAATCTCTGACTAACACTCCTTTAGTATATTGTATTATATTTATATTGAATATTTTATACTATGTTTTCTATTATGCTTTTGCAAATCAATTCCAACCTTTTACGAATAAAGGATTTTTAAGCAAATCTTTGTAAAAGAATCGAATCGAATGTAAATTAATTGTTAAGAAATTCAAAGTTCTATATATTGCAAAGATGTACATCAAATACTTATTTAAAAGTAATTACTAGATTGCGGATCTTTATGCATTTATAACGAAATTGAGTAGATGAAATTTTAATAATTGACAATGTCAATATATGAATCTATTTAAATCATTGCAGAAGCCATTACCAATTCATTAACGTTAACTTAATTCATTGTAGCCAGTTTCTGATTAATTTGAAAATGAAGATACATATATAATTTATTAAAGCGTATTGAGCATTGAGACTCTTATGTTTCCCTGGCAGTAATGACATAATAATTGGATCTAAATAAATAAATAATTAAATTTAAATATTCTTAATGGGTAAAATTGATTTATAAGAAGTTGAAGTATATATATTTTAAAATATAATATATTCTGACAAATTATATTATATTGTGATATAATATATGTATGTAACATGTTGTATTACATTCTAGTATATCATATATTATGATATTTTAGTTTTATTCTTTGACGAGTATATTCGTCATACACAACTAAGAAATTCATATCCTATTACAGCACACAATGTTGCCACAAACGAGCCTAGTATGGCATTCCCCTCTGGACTATGGTGTTGCAATCTTTTCTCATTATTTCTGAAGAACGAGTTAGTAATTTACACGTTTGTGTTGTCCCTATGCATAACAAAGTTCTGAAAGCTCTAAACCGCATTAGGATGCTAATTTTTTGCTCGGTGTCGCGATGAACATACTGAGAATGCCATCATCGTGCAAACTCAGCTGGGTCCCATGGAAATCACCGACACAGATTTCCCAGAGACAGTTTTCACCGACCACATTTGACCGACTCCAGATTTGACCGACAACGAATTTAATCGACAACGCCTTTAATCGACAGCGGATTTGACTGCCAACAAATATGACCGCCAACGAATTTCACCGACTTCAGATTTGACCGCCAACGAATTTAATCGACAACGAATTTGACCGCCAATGATTTCAGATTCGTTGGCGATCAAATTTGTTGTCGATCAAATTCGTTATCGATCAAATCCGCTGTCGGTTAAAGGCGTTATCGGTAAAATTCGTTGGCGGTCAAATCTGGAGTCGGTAAAATTCGTTGTCGGAGAAATTTGTATCGGTGATTTCCATGGGACCCAATTCAGCTATGTCTGCTATAATCGTCTAAAATTACGAAAGTGCTTCGAATTTTCCTTTGAAATTTTTAGGGAGTATTATCGAAATATGATACTTTCTAAAAAGTCGATTCTTCCGATCCGAGAAAGTGTAATGTCCCCTAAAGCGTCACGAGAGCAAGGTGTATAGAAGGGAAGAGACCGTGCCGGCATGGAGTACCATGAACCCATTACCTAATTGCCCCTATACCTTTCGATGTGGTCGTTCCCACCAAACGTCGAGTCGTCTGGAACAATTATCGAGCTCTAGTCTCGCTGTTCTACCCACTGACTTAGATGAGTCAGGATAGGAGTCCTTGTCTAGTCACCGCAGATTTGGGGTCGCGGTTATCAGATCCTATATGTCCAAGGTTATCGGTATCGCATAGTGGGTGTTCGTGCGTTGTCCTTATCAGATCAAATAATCCTAGTAGCAATCATTATCGGTCGCTGTGCGGGACCTCGACCTATCAGATCATGTAACTTTCCTTAATCTTGTAACCGAATCGCTCTTATCGGGACCACACGAGTCCAGAAACTGTCGGGATGGAAACGTAAACCTCTCCGAGAACCTTTGCCAAATAATCCTATTCATCGAAACTGACTGTTGTTGCTCCGGTTCTAATACCGTTTCACTTTAATGCCGTCTTAACGTTTTACATAACTATTATTCAATTATATTTCAGAGACACAGCACAACGGAAACCATATTTCTTGTCCACGCGATGAATAATATCAGGTTGTTGTATGTGAAATGTCCGATATTATTGTTAGAATACCTTCTGAATAAAAAATGTTATTACAGTCTACAGGTTTATTATAAACTTTTAACAAAGCTAATCATTATATTGCAAGTTTGATGCATTTATGATGAAAATGAACACGTCTCTCATTTCTGACAGTAATATAAATTCAAAGATTTAAATGTAATACTATATTATTTCCAACCTGTTAAACATATTCAGACATTAAACAGTTTTCGCGGTGATTTCAAAAAACTCTATAAGAATCGCATAGTGGGAATCAAAACTTTTCTGGCTGTTGTACAATGCAATTATTGCAATTATGTTTATTATAAACTTTTAGCAAAGCTAATCATTATACTGCGAGTTCGATGCATTTATGACGAAAATGGACAGGTCTCTCATTTCTAACATTAATATAAATTCAATGATTTAAATATAATACTATATTATTTCCATCCTGTTAAACATATTCAGAAATTAAACATTTTTTGCAGTGATTTCAAATCAAAGAATCGCAAAGTGAGAATCAAAATGTTTTCTGGCTGTTGCACAATGCAATTATTGCAATTAGAAGATCGCTGAATCTTCTATCGAAATGGCCCTCGAGAAACGTTTAAACATTAAACCACCCATTTTTTGAATTGTTAATTTTCAATTTTATTCTCGGCGCAAAGGTTCGATAATTTTTCTACATAACAATTAACTATTTAGTAGGAATACTAAACTGGTTCTTGAACCAGAAGATTCAACTCCAGCGTTTAGTTTGAACTAATTAATTAGTTAATGTTTCAAACCGTGATACCATTTTTCGGTTGTTCTATTAAATTTCAAAGGAAAGTTGAAACTTGTTGGATCGTGTAATCGGTGAGGCTTGTTCGGGAACATCGTCGAGAACGATTATTCCGTGGAATAGTAAAATAACCTGACTGTCACGAGATCGAGAAAGTAATCCGTACTTTGTTCGGACGAGGGTTCGACCGGCAGTGCGCGTTCGGATTAAAGAGGCTCGTACAATGCAGACTGCACTTGATACGTGCTCGAGACACGAGATCCTCTAATTATTTCGAGAAGCTTACTTTCCATGCACCAAATCCTCGCGAGCATGCGGGTACATGGAACTTCGATAACGTCTCGTCGGCATGCACACAGAGTCAAGTTGTTTGCTCCGGCGCGGTGTCTCCGTCTCGGTCTCGGTTTCGGTCTCGAACGCGGTTGGCTTCATAGCAAATCCACCAGCCACGGAAACTCGAGAGAGCTATCGGATCCTGCGGAATTTCACGTACACGTCGCATACTGCTCGATCTACTCTCGAAAAATTTTGTAAGGTCTTATCGTTCTCCGGAAGACGTAGGCCTCCACTCTTTTTGGGCCCACTCCTTCTGGGTACAATTTTACCGGAAAAATTATGGAACTAATTGTATTAGTTTTTAATTATAGTAATTATTTAGTTATTATATCTATATAATAAAAATGAAATGCTGTTCGTTTGTCACGACATCACGTGCGAATGGCTGGACCGATTTAGCTATTTTTTTTTTAAATGTTCGTTGTAGTCCGAATCAAGTTTTTAGAGTAAAAAAAAAATTGGAATATTGCCCGGAAACATGAAAATTCGGGAAAGAATGAAAGTGCTCTTTTCTTTGGGATTTTTTTGTAAACTCAAGACCGTAACTCACGATTCGAACGACGAATGTGTTTATTCTTCTTTTTTTGTTTTGTTCGTTATGGTCCTGAAAAAAAATCAAGACAATTACAAAAATCATAATATTTGAAACGGTACTAGTGGAGTAGCTTAACATTAATAAATACAATGATCACTCAGAAATACTGTTTTTTCTCATTTTTACTTTGAAATTAATTATAACTTTAAATTACCAATAGCTTTTCACAAATTCACAAAATGATCGCAAGCAAATTTATTGAAATTTGGACAGGAAAACGTCTGTCGGGTTAGCTAGTTTGTAATAAAATTTGTAATACGTAATAAATAAAACTTGTAATATGTAATATTTGTAATTAAAAAAATATTAATGTAATAAAAATGATTACAATAATTATACTAATTATTTAGAAGACTTAATGTAAATAACGACTATCGTAAATAAGTTTCTCTCCCTCTATTTTAGGGTAAGTGTAGTAATAAGCTACTTTGTAAGGTACAATTTAAGGTTAGGTTAAGAGCGACTAGAACAGATAAAGAAGAAGATGGAAAATATGACTAAAGATTGTAACCTAAAGGGGAATCAATAAAGTTATACATACATACAATACACTAATTATGAAAGTGGTCCAAGTCAAAATTAAAAGAAAACGAGTTTGCCAGTTATTTCACATGACATTGTTTTAAACTAAATTCATTCGGTGTAATTCTGAAAATATTGTCAAAAATCAACCGATAGGTAGTGATTGTTATTTCAACATTATAGTAGAAGAAAGAAAATTTATGTTTTGTTTTATATGGCTACTCAAATCAAATTTTATTTCAGTTAAAAAGTGTAACATTCATATTTGTTAGACTTTGTTTAAAATCTTCGTGACGAGTGTGGCTCGTTGAAATACAGCAAAGGGTGAAATATCTCGAAACAAGAAATATACGACTTAGACCATTTCCATAATTATGGACACATATATCCTCTTCAACCCGTGCTGATTTCTGTCCCAGTTTTAAGAAAAATCGCCGACTGTGCGTCGTTCCATCATACTCACGGCAATTTTCGGCGGACACTCAGAACACGGAGGGATAAGGGCGGCTCGAGGGTGATCCAGGGGAGGCTCTCGTTTCGAGAAATTGGGTACAGCAGTTCCATTTGAACGGGACAATGACGAGACCGCGTTTGCTCGTTATCTACCGGCGAGAAAGGGCCATTATTGGTAGAATAGTTGCCGACGCGGTCCGTTTTGCGGACAAACACCTGACGCGCGTTCCCTCGTTACCAGGACAGCCCGATTCGAAGCAAAAGATTACAGGAATGCACTTAATGATCGCCGATACCGTATCGATAGCCCATCAACGAGTTTAGTTCCTTCGATAATGCGGGACCATTATATTCGGAACCATTTCCTACCCTGTCCTGACCATGTTGTACAATGACAGACTCGTTTCTGTCAAAACCGTTAATTGACTGCCTGGAAAAATGATTGACCCTTTTACAACTTTAGCCCCTTCGCTGTGTTCGTCTAATTGCTGCTTTCAGAGGAGAATAGCCTAATTTAGGCCACCATTGAAACCACGCAGTTTCAGAAAGAAAAACACTTGCAGCTTTACACCGATGATATTCAATGATTATAAAGTAGAATTTTATTCTTTAATAATTATTTAAATAAAAATAAATTTTTAAAAATACCTTTAAAAAGTATAAAATAATTTTTCCTAGTGCCATACAGATTCCTAACCTCGTACAGATAG
>CM052339.1:10323590-10369522 GCA_028455595.1 Lasioglossum vierecki | reverse complement strand
GAACATGTTAAAAATATTTAAGGACATCAGCTTAATAAGCTAATTGAATGAAGAGTACAATATTTATTTGACTCCTGTGTCCTGCAATTTATCTTGCATAAAGATCCGCAGTCTAAAAATCAAACATAGAGGGTTAGCCAAAATGTTGTAGAGATGTCTCAATTTTAATTAAGATATATATATATATATATATATATAGAGATAATTAAATTTCTAAATAAGATAATTAAATTTCTAATAAAGCAGGTTGGCAATTCATTACCGTTATTTTGAATTTTGTATTTAAATGTATTTTTCAGTACTTTCATATTGAAAACTTTTTCAAAAATTTACAGACGCAGTTGTTTCCTCTTTCTTGAAAAGGATCCATATTGAGATCCAAACGTTGAAAGTTTAACCAAACTAGCACGATTGCTTTAATTTAATACTGATCGAACCTTTGCGCCGATATCATCTAGACTTTTTGTTATAAACTACACTACGATCGATAATCAACAAACACAATTATAAAGGGTTAGGTTACACCCTTGAAACCAACAAGTAGACAGTGGATCTTTATGCAAAATAAAAATTGTGCACCTGATTCGCAACAAACTGAAATAAATACATTAAAAAGACCACCAAATTCGATTGTTCTCTTAGTTGTTCGTAAACGACAAGAACGTGCACATAATATAAATCGCCGATACGTCAATAATAATTTAAAAGTGTCAGTCTGCGATTTTTTAAAGAGGGTAACACTCTGCTCGATTAGCAGATGTCCCAGAAAAATTTGTTGCACGTCAAACGGTCAGCCCCTTGTCCCATTTAATGTAAAAAAAGAACGAAGTCAATATCTGTTGTGTGTGGCTCTGAAGTGGACAGCTTGTAACATTTATAGTATATGTATAGCCCACCCCGATTCATGCTGGACTATCATTCCATACGATATACCTATATAGTAGTTTCATTAACTGCAACTTCTCTTGTATGTAGTTTCGCACGTTCCTTGCGACTACCGGTAGAACGTGTATCATCAGTAAAAGTTTAAGGGTTTAATAAAAGCGAAGTTTGTGAAACTCTGCAAGTGAATCGCTTCTCGTTTAGCCCCTAGCGCCACGATTTATTTTAGTTACGGTCATTAGGGTTTTATTGCTGTTCAGAATATTCGAGAAGAAACAGAAAAATCGCTGCCCAGCAATTGCATATGCGATGCGCCTAAAGAAGTTTTCACTTCAAAAATTTATATTTATTATATGCCTGTGTATTCTTCAATGAATGTGTGCGTCAAGATATTATCAAAAATAATACTTTTGTACGATTTCTGTTGAAGGTTATATTACCCACACTTTTGTAATTAAAAAAAAATATATTTATTTTCCTAATACAATTAAATTCGGTAACAAAATTCAAATAAAAAGTTGCGAAACTTCCTCAGAAATAGTTGCATAAAATATTCTATAATACTTTCTCATCCATTGTTGCTCCTGAGGAATGTATTAGGTTTAATTGTATTATAAAAATGAGTGACTATTGGTCTTCTTACAAAAGTGTCTAGTATCCCCAACAGAAATCGTACAAAATTGTTTGGTAATATTGTAACATTGAAGTTGCGAATCAGATTTTAGGAAGAAATATAAAACTGAAAGTCACATCATCCTTTCCTCTGCCCACTTCATCTCACAAATGTCTACCAATAACCAATCAAACCCTTCCAGACGCCTTTGAAGCCCACGTATAGTACAAATTGAACCGACACAAAGTGCGGCATATAAATGGACATTCGAGACAAAAATCATAACTTCGAAATTAATCAATTTTTGACCTAAGTACCTTAATAATTTTTTAAAGGGAATACAAAAATGCATCGTTTACTGCACCAAAAAATTAAAGTACCATTAGTAAAAAAAAGTTTATTCCAATTTTTTTTTAATAGAGTTTTTTATGATTAGTTATTATTGCAATTTGTTGTCAACTGTATACTGTACAACTTTTGTCTACTATAATTATATCTACTATAATGCATAACAATTTACCAAATTGCGATTACGAATGCATTTCTCTAACAAAAATTAAATAACATCGAGTCTTGCAATTTATCGCATAAAAAATTATATAGCAATACACTACAACATCTTGTTGATACGGAACGGCCAAAATTATAGGATGTTTTGAACCGTTTTTTTGTAAATTGCATTTTAAGGAAAAAATGCAATTCCTAAATTGCCAGTTAAAATTATGCATACCTCTGGTCAAATTCTCCATACCTAAGTTGTAACAAACAGTTTAAAACAACAACGAACTTTTTAGTATTTATACTACAATAAACTCTTGGCTGTTACTGATCCCGTATTGAATTTCTTGGATACTACTTTTTACATATACATTCCTTACTTACTGACTGATGATTTTGTAGGATAATTAGATTAAAATGAAACCATGATTATTTTGATTTTTGTCCATTGCATGCCGCACTGTGCGACGATCAGCTAAAAGTCGGCGCGAGATCTGCGGGTGAATCGTTTTTGATCGGTCCGCAAAAACCGGACCGTTTCTTTGGACAGGCCTGGCCTTGCGTCATCTGTTGAACAAGTGATAGAGCAGCGACTGGCCCCGGTGCTAGTCAAGTGATCGATCTCACGTGGACGCACAGGCTGCTGCCATGAGCCGGGTAGCTGAGCGTCGCGTCGCCAACGAGGACTAAAACATCCCGGACGATCAATTAACCCGAGAGCCCGGTGAAGAGCAGCCATGGATATTCAAACGACGCCAGACGGAAAGAGAGACGAGATGAACGAGAGGAGATACCGAGAGAGAGAGGGAGAGAGAGATGTGCCATTGTGTAGCCTCGACGCGGGTCACCTCGCTCGCCAAGCGGTACGTTTCAATGCACGAAACGGACGAGCGTAACGCGCCTCTGTCTCTCCTCTCTCACTCTCATCTCTTTCGCTTCCCCCATTTTTTCTCGGCCGCTCCGTGAACTTGGGAATCGAACGGTTTCACTTTGAACGGCCCCTTTTTGTCTATCAATCCGTTTCCAAAGCAATGGAAATTCTTCCTTTCTCAAGTTTAGAATCTGAAACGCACGTACGTTAAGTTATGCTCTTGTAACCCTCGCAAGGTGAAGTTCAATAACACGTAAATAGTAGGGTGTGGATTTGTATCGGGCCCCGACTAATGAATTTCATAAATAGCCTCGTTTTTAATAAATTTGATATACGGAATATCGCATGATAAAAAGTAGACAAAAAGATTTTAATTAATTCATTGTTTAAAAATTGTTTTAAAAAATCTGTATGTTAACGCGCGTCCTATTTGACATTGTTTCAATGCTGAAAGACAAAAATGGCTATAGCTTTGAAGTCGAACAGGACGCATGAATAAGTGTGCTTTTCCCATTGTTCTTGTCTACACCCTGCATTTAGTATTCTTCTAAATACAATAATGACCACTTGTTGTACAGTTTGTGACTCTTCTTGCTGTTATAAAATCAATGAACGAAAAGTTCCTTTTTACACATCGTCTAAGTTACTATGGTCAGGACTAGAATATCTCTATTCTTTGTTGAAAGTTTCATGAAACTAAAAACAATTTACCATAACTCTACTAATGCTTATACCCTCTAGAACCACTATGCGACTTGCTATAGTGACTTTCCTCTTCGTATCGCGCTAAAAGACGCATTAAACGTTGGCGAACGAAACTACATTTTATTTAATTATAGCTTTATATTAACATAAATATACTGTAATACAGGTACGAGTGAAATAGAATCCCATAAGAATTTTTCTTTATATTTTCCCAGTAACAACTACTCCCGCATATTCTAAGGTAAATATTTATTTTGCCGAGCAAGAATCCTCTCGGAATGGAATACAAAATATGAATTCCAGGTCTCAGCAACAAGGTAACAACAAGCAATGCGGTTTCCACTACTTTTTTTTTGTTTTCCTTTACCAAGAAAGATAAAAGTTTATGTTACATTTGCACATTTGTAGTTCCGACCAGAAGGACAGATGTACGGAAGGTGTGTTCGAACAAACCAGTCGCTTGAGCCCGTAGTTTCTGGGGGGAAAACAAAATTGAAGAAGTAAGTTTCGTGAAAAACGTGTTAAAAGTTTCACGAAAGTACGGATCGTCAACGGCGACGTGTCTTTCGAAACTCTATAAGATGTCGATACCCCGCGCGTTACATTTTTCGCGAATTTTATGAAAACAATTTAAGGGAAAATTCTCGGAGACAGAGATTGTGAAAATAAAAGAGATTGATTTTCTTGAATGATATTCCCACCCTCTTTCTAGACCCGGACCTTCTTAAACGGGGCAGCACTTCGACAAACGCGTTAACTGCCTCATCAATCATATATGGGCGACACAATTCTTTGTCCAGGCTGAACACATTAATTTGTATAGTTAAACGTCGACTAAATCTAATTTTGTTCAGCTCAACGATATGCTGGCACAGTAAAATGTATATAAATTATAATAAATAGACAGTGACAATAATAAAACTGTAAGAACATTAGAAGAATTTCATAATATTATTAGAAATTTATTTTCTTTGTTAATATGTTTAATAGATTGAAAATAATGTAATAGTATTTTTAAATTCATGTAATGTCGTTACTGTTTTATTTTTGTTATAAATGAAAATCCACTATCTATTTATTATACTAATTCTTCTAATGTTTTTACTGTTTTAACTCACACATACTCGTTTTTGTCATAAACGCATAAAAACCGCTGTCTAGTTATAACGATTACTTCTCCAGATGATTGCAGGAGTTAAAAATTTATTTTCTTTTTTAATATGTTTAATAGATAGAAACTAATATAATAATATATATATTTAAATTCATGTAATGTCTTTACTGTTTTATTTTTGTTATAAATGCATAAAATCCGCTGTCTATTTATTATACTAATTCTTCAAATGTTTTTACTGTTTTAACTCACACATACTCATTTTTGTCATAAACGCATAAAAACCGCTGTCTACTTATAACGATTACTTCTCCCGATGATTGAAGTAGTTAGGAATCTCGACGAAAGTGAGTTGAACAATGATTCTTACGTCAACAACGTGATCAACAATCTCAGACTTATTAATAAATTAATTTCAACGTATTATGTACCCTATTTATTGTGGTTTAACGAATGCAAGACTGTGTTTGATGAATTACTCGCGAGTCGACCTTGAAACGAAACGTACTAAAGGAATTTACCTGCGTTTGTAATCTTCCAACGTTACAAATATAGACGTTAGTTAAAATGTTTCAGAACCTCACTTTAGCCATTATCCATGAACGAATTAAGACCGTAATTGTCGTTAAACAGAATTAGATGCTACGCAGGAAAATGCCACATTGCCGTTCCGAATTATTTTTGCGCGAAACTAAATTAAGCAGAGGTAACTGTATACGAACGTATTAAACCTAATGTACCATGCGATATATTCTACTTCAACTTGCATTATTATTGTTGTCACTATCATTTGTTTCAATCCTCTACGACAGTCCACGAGACTTTGCACCTGCGACGCTACATTGATTTCAAATTAATATTTCATAAACATTGTCCAGTAAAAATGACGTTTCTTCTAACAAAATATTCACCATATCGTTTATTATTCATTCATCTCTGACATTCCATAGTGGAACACAAGAGACGATATTACCTAACTTCCGGAAGAATTATTACGTTAACAACACAACAAAGTATTTCATTGTTGACAAGAAAGCACAACGTAATTTCATTAATTGAGTTGCTTCGAATTCTGAGTCAACTTCTCGAACAACTTCGCGAGAGAAATATTTCAGATTTATCCCAAACATCGATTATAATCACAAGGCAATCAGAAATAGTCTGAAACCTCGAGAAATCTTGAACGACAATACGTGTAATCGAAAGACTGTGTCGTAGCCAAAGCGGCAAATCAGTCCGTCCACATTTCCGCCAAAATCAAAATACAAGCACGCTTAACGATCGTTGTTTTTTCAAATTTCAGTCGCACTTTCTGTAAACCCGAGTGCATCGGACGCGTGTGAATTCGGTTCTTGCAAAAAGTGCGAAAACGAAAAGAAAGGGACACGCGTATCCTAAGGTTTGATGACAGTGAACTAGCAGTGGAGGTTGATATTCGCGAGTGTCAATCGACGAAACGGTGAAACAATGTGACAGGCGGTAAATACTCACAGTTGGTGGCGCAGGGTCAGCATGATTTTTTAAATGAAATCAATATAGATACATTCATTTGTGCGAAGACGATACCGAAGCACAGATTCTTCTACGATCATTTAAAGGTAGCACTCATTTAACGAAAGTCGGAAAAACGACGGCCAGTTTGTAAATCGCATCGGAATCACACGGGGACCGTACGAACGCGCACTTTGCAATACTTTTCCTGTGCAGGTACAGCGAAACCCGAAGTCGCTCACGTTCGTAACACCACTCTGTTTGACATAATTTATCTGGTGACCCCACGGCTGGTTACCCGTCGGCCGACGCAAAGCAACGCAGGGAGCTGCTGCCAAAGTGGTAGGGATGTGACTGGGATTATCGAAAACATCTAGATGTTTTTGTAGTTCTTCATACGAAACGTACCACAGTGACGTAGAACACAGAGGTGGAACTCCCGGAGTTTCTAATTGACCAATGCGCGCGTGCGTCGCAAAAATACCGCATTCGAGAACGCATGCGTACACAAATTTATCAGACCTCACCAGCGACATCTTTTCTTTGAATGTCCATAGACCATGTATACTTATAGAACTGACTTCACGGCCAAGATATCGACCAAGATTTCGCGCGCATGAACATTCAAAACGTATCTAGATTATCAGAGTTGTGCAAAATTACAATTGAATTACTCCAGAATTATAATTACAAAGTAATTGAATTAAATTGTAATTCGATTATGTTGTAATTTATAATTCAGATCTTTAGTCAATTAAATTACAATGTAATTCGTAATTGCATTGGAGCATAATTATAAAATACATTGTAATTGAATGAAATTGTAATTAAATTGTAATTCAATTATGTTGTCATTTATAATTCAGATCTTTAGTCAATTAAATTACAATGTAATTCGTAATTGCAATGGAGCACAATTATAAAATACATTGTAATTTAATTAAATTGTAATTCAATTATGTTGTAATTTATAATTCAGATCTTCGGTCAATTAAATTACAATATAATTCGTAATTGCAATGGAGCACAATTATAAAATACATTGTTTTCATATATTGTATTGTATTTCAAGTATATTGTATTTCAATTATACTGTGACTGAATTACAAATTGCATTTGAATTATATTGTATTTCAACAACATTGTATTTCAATTATATTGTATTTCAAGTACAAATCTGATTGAAATACTTAGTAATTGAATTACGTTGTATTTGAATTATATAGTAATTCATTTACGACGTAATTGAATTACTATTAATTGAAATACGATGTAATTCAACTACGTAATTGAATTACAATGTAATTGCACTAGCATAACTCTGTAGATTATTTTGAAAAGGTAGTGGGATAATCATATTGGCGGGAAAGTACCGACACAACCTGTTTCGGAAAATATATACAAGAACACATGTTATGTTGGAACAATGTCTCGTAGCGTTTGTAAATTAAAATTGTAAGCTAAAATTCCGATATTTATTCATAGATTATATATACTGTTTGTATACGGTTCGTATACGGTTCGTTATATTCGCCGAGGGAAAAGTTGTACACATACCTCGATTTCATACCGCTACCCGCCATTTTGAATGATCTCATGACGTCAGTACTACGCGGAGATATTCCGTCATCTTGGAACATTGCTCGGATTAAGTAAATAATTGCGAAGCCTGAAATAAATACATAGTCTACTCATAAATTATAATTAATTAATATTAGAATAAATTTTTTATACATTAAAGTGTGTGCCGTCAATTATGAAACTGAATGTGAATTTTATTTCCAACACTGTTCAAACGGACCGGTTACAGATTTGTTATTGTACAATTATTGTTACTTATTCAGAAAATAGTCTCTAACATTCGAAAGAAATTAGTAAATACCATTTTTATTTCATAATATTGGTTCTTGAAATCTACGTCCAAATTTGAATCTAAGTCCGGTGACTTATGGACGGGAGTGTATGCAATATTAATTATATAACTCTTTGTCAAAAGATGGAATATATAATATACATTTGTATCACGGTTTTGCCGTTCCTTACACTTGTTTATGCAACAAGTTTGCGCCATTTTCCAAATATTTACGGAATAATGCATAAATATACTTGTATACGTACCTCGCTTTCGTACCGCCATCCGCCATGTTGAATTATCTTGTGACGTCAGTACTACGCGCAGATATTCCGTCATCTTAGAACATTGCTCGGATTAAGTAAATAATTCCGAAGCCTGAAATAAATACATAGTCTACTCATAAATTATAATTAATTAATATTAGAATAAATTTTTTATACATTACAGTGTGTGCCGGCAATTATGAAACATATATAACAGACAGAATTTAACATTTGCAAAATGCTGCGTGTTGATTGGTTGACTCTTTTACCTTCTTCCTTTGATAATCGGTTCTGATGCTTCATTTTACGAATACTTTAGAAATATTCTGAACATTTTCTTTCTTATACAGTATGCTGCACTTAATTTAATATAAATACACAACTGAATAATCTATTCTGTTTACATACAAATTATACGCAAAATAAATGTATTCATATATTCAACTCGTGCACTCGAACAAATAGTCTTTCAGCACCATATTACTCGATTGCAGATTTTTATAATCTAGCCTAGAATATTGAATAACGTATCGAAATGTTAATTATTCCATTACCTATTGTTTAGTCGAGAAATATATCCTATATATGTGTTTGTGCGTTTGTACTCATATGTACATGTGCACTGTCGCTAAATAGCTGTTCTGTCGAATCGGAGAAAGATTGCATTTTTAAATGAGAAATGTTCCATTTCATCTGGAGTATACATTGTATTGAAAAATGGAGAACGATAGCCCTGTAATATACGGACTTGAATTTCAAGTATG
The DNA here is from genome assembly GCA_028455595.1 of Lasioglossum vierecki. Taxonomy (NCBI): domain Eukaryota; kingdom Metazoa; phylum Arthropoda; class Insecta; order Hymenoptera; family Halictidae; genus Lasioglossum; species Lasioglossum vierecki. The sequence continues at coordinate 10,360,466 of CM052339.1, read as the reverse complement.
CACTCGAACAACATAAATTATAAATCACGACAGTTCTTTGACAAAGTCAATTCCTCCATAAATGACACAATTATTAACCCTTTGCACTCCGAATTATTTCTTAATTTTATTGCCAACAACTCGTTCCAACAATGTTTTACTTGAAATTTACTTCAAATGTTGTTTACTAATTATACTAAATGTAGCTCTCGAACTTCGTTGTAATTTATATTTGTTTTAAACTAGAAACTAAGACAATTAAATGAATAATGGAAGGAGAGCAAGGGATATTCAAAATGTAATTTGTCATGGTCATTAATCGTTGTTTTGGTATTTTATACATGACAGAGTAGAGCACTGTCGGCTCAAACAGCAGAAACAGATATTGTCAGATTCCTGGTAGGAACACAATCATTGGAATTTAACAACAATCAAGTTCATTTGGTGGAATTGCATGAAAAAACAGGTTGTTTAAGGACACAAGTGTTTCACCACACTGTCGGGGAAATCTGGTGTTTGCAAGCATCTCCAGCTGATCCTAGTGTATTTATTACTTGTTATAATACTTTAAGCGGTAACTATGATCAAAACTATCTTACAAGCAATGTAAAAAGTATGGAAGTAATTTACAAAATTTAAAACGTACCTTCTCATTTAGACGATGGCAGTTGTCAAATGAAAGGAGCTATTTGGAAATTTCCAGAATTAAATGAATACACAAACGATGTCGAAGACCTTCTGAAACTAGCAGACATTGATACAACACCGTATGGTGCAGATCTTAAAACTATCGCTTATCATCCCACCGATGCAACACAAGCTGTTTCAGTTGTAGATAATAATTTTGTATTATGGGATTTCGGTAACAACAGACCACAGGTAATAACTTGTGGTACTTTAGCTAGTAAAGGACAACCACGTTTTACGAATGGAAAATGGAATCCTCACAATGGTTGCAATCAATTTGTGACATTGAATGAGAATAATGTACGTGGATGGGACTTCAGAAGTCCTTCTGAACCGTCGTGGACAATTTTAAATGCGCATTCACAAATTATTAGGTACTTGAGAAATGTCGCTTTCAGTTACAGTAAGTCTTCGACTTGCACGATTCTCTTCTGGCAATCAAGAAACGAATCTAACAGTTCGAAATTAGTTGTCTAATTCGCTTCTAAAACTCCGTGTAAGTCGAGAACTTACTGTGTATGGTAAAAAACGTTTAAATGTAATCTCAATTTGATATTCAGGGATCTCGACTTTAATACAAATCGTCAATATATCCTATCGACGTGTGGGGATGATGGCTACATGAAGTTCTGGGATATCAGATCACCTACAGAACCAGTATTATCTCGTACAGAACATTCGCATTGGGTGTGGAATATCAGAATTAATCGATTTCATGATCAATTGGTTCTGACTTCTAGCAGCGACTCGAGAGTTATACTCAGCAATATTGCATCTATTTCTTCTGAACCTTATGGGCACATAGTGTCACCAGAAGATGATTGTGCACAAAATGATTATACTTGCAAGAAAGAAAAGTAATTGCAGTGATCTGATAAGAATATGTAAACGAAATCATTTTGAAACTAACACGTATTAATATGTTTCAGATTTCAAGATGGAGTTATAGGCAGATACGAAGAGCACGAAGACAGTGTTTATGCAGTCGAATGGTCATCTGCTGACCCTTGGACTTTTGCATCATTAAGTTATGATGGCAGACTAGTTCTTAACAAAGTTCCCAGGAAGTACAAGTACCAAATATTACTTTAAACGAGAACCTTATCATTAACCACAAGTCGCGTGATAACACCTCCGTAATAGCGAAGTGGTTAAGCCAAATAAATTCGATATGTCTACTTGGAAAAGTAGATGTATTTGTTTTTATTTTACATAATATTGTTACATAAAATCCACGAAAGTTAAAAAAAGCAAAGAGTCTCGTTCGAAGTGTGGTGATATATTCTAATACACATCGCTTTTTGATACAAAAGTGTCAAATATTCATTTTTAAATTAAACTTAATATTAAATTCTATTTAGCCCTTTACAATCGATTTGATACTCGGCTAGCTACGTTCCTTAGTTGTCCATAAACTTTTGAAGGTGGACTACCCAAAATTAAATTACAAATAGCTCTCCTTGCTAACTGAATATTCTGGAAGGAGCCTAGTATATGAATTTTACTATCAGCTAAAACGATTCTTGTCTTTGTTACATTCTCTATTGTGAATTTCGTTCTGCCACCTTTTCCTGCCAACCTTCCAATCGCTCTAGAAAGATGATCCCCTTTCAAAGGTTTCACATCTTGAATTTCAAATGTTTCTATAAACAGATCGTCCAAACGTAGCAAAGCTAAAGCGTCCTCAATTTCGAAACCATATGTGAAGGCCCTCACGAAATCAGCACCTTTTTGCAAATTAGCGATATCAGGTGTTTCTGGAGCTGCCCGTAGTTCCACATTTTTTGTTTTCAGATTGAATCTTATTTGTAATTGTAAATGGTCTACGACGGGTGTAAATATTTTTAACCAGTTTTCCTTCAGTGGTGTATACCTGTGCGCAGGGACCGGCACCTGGAAATATTTAATTTTATTTGAGTAACAATATAAAACACTGTACGCTTGAATTTGTAAATAAACGACTTACTTTTCTGTATTCTCCACCTTGCAAGTTTTTGGTTCTTTTAAAGAAAGTATGTGGTTTTGGTTTTCCCTCTATACCATTAATTACTTCAACCTGGAAACGTTTATAAAAACATTAATTTCTAGAGAAAAAGAAACATTGGCATTTATATTAATTCTCACTAATGTTCGGGCGGTTTTAAAGAAACAATAACTTTTTAAATATTGAACTGTACGATTTAAACATTTTTTATTTAGAGCAATTAGTTTACTACAGCCCACATAAAGAAGTTGCAAAATACAACTTTTAGAATTTTCTCTAGAACTCTGATAACTTCCGAATTCTTTCAAAAATTGTTCAATATTAAATAAAGTTATCGTCTTTTTAAGAGAGTCTGAAATATTTATTTAGTTAGTTAGGAATCACTGTGCATAACCTCAGTTCATACCTCCATATGATTTTCACTGGCACGTCGCTTTTTCCTGCCCTGCATCTCCGAAAACTTCGTTGTTTCCACATTCTCACTTGCTTTTCCTTTATCTGTACTCATCGTACCAGATATTACGCAATTACAACAATTTCAAATGTTCCTCACTTCGTTGCAAACACGTGCAGTGATGCCAGAATCGTGGGTCCTTGTGGTCCTTGTGAATCCACGGGCGGAGTAGAGCAGAGTGATGCCGAAATCGTGGTCAGTGATGGTACTGTTGGCGTTTCTCGCGCGCATGTGCGAGTTTATACGCGAATGATACAAATTGCGACTCGTAAACGTAAAAATTAGGAGTTTCGAGAAAGATCGCACCTAGATCGATCTTTTGTCTAGCGTAATTGGCTAGCGAAAAATCAAATTATTGTATTATCGAGAAATAAGAACGCACACTTGCAATCCTGGAAAAAGAAATCTACCTCCGCAAGAGGGCAGCACTAATGTCGCGATCGCCGTAGTTATACAGAATACAGGGCAGACCGCACATATATGCTGCCGAATAATACAAATTACCCTTATATACGAACAAACATATGAGTTTTCAGGGCGCTTGTGGCCTAGATTGATCTTTCATCTAGCGTTTTTGACTACTGAAAAAACCCGTGATTGTATTATTATCAAATAACACCGCTAATACCGTACCCTTGCAATTGTGCAGATTCTGAGCCCGGCCTGCAGGGCCTGGGCTCGGTTATTTTGCAAGTGATCTGCGCGCACAGGCTTGATCAGTGTTCCTGCAGAAACAAAGCAGGCGTCCTGACTGGGTATTTTCATGACATATACATTGTCGAATAATGCAAATTACCCTTGTATACGGAAAAAATATGAGTTTTCAGGGCGCTTATGGCCTAGATTGATCTTTCATCTAGCGTTTTTGACTATTGAAAAACCCGTGATTGTATTATTATCAAATAACACCGCTAATACCGTACCCTTGCAATTGTGCAGATTCTGAGCCCGGCCTGCAGGGCCTGGGCTCGGTTATTTTGCAAGTGATCTGCGCGCACAGGCTTGATCAGTGTTCCTGCAGAAACAAAGCAGGCGTCCTGACTGGGTATTTTCATGACATATACATTGTCGAATAATGCAAATTACCCTTGTATACGGAAAAAATATGAGTTTTCAGGGCGCTTATGGCCTAGATTGATCTTTCATCTAGCGTTTTTGACTATTGAAAAACCCGTGATTGTATTATTATCAAATAACACCGCTAATACCGTACCCTTGCGTTTGTGCAGATTCTGAGCCCGGCCTGCAGGGCCTGGGCTCGGTTATTTTGCAAGTGATCTGCGCGCACGTGGCCCTGCAGAAACAGAGCAGGCGTGCTGACTGGGTAAATTCTTGGGTCAGATTCTAGCCAGCGTTTGCCTTGAGCCCGTTCAAGCGACGTTCGGCTCGTATAATTCCTGATACCTGATAATTCCTGATAATTGCTTGGCTATCTAGGATAAATACATTTCGTCCGAAGTAGAAAAATAATATTATTACATTGCACTCTATCGACAAATCTGAAAAAATTGAGAATAATGCTAATGCCAATATCTAACTGCTATAAAAGGATAAATCTGGTCATACGAAATCTTGTACACAAAATCTGCATTTTTAGTTTTGTTGACATTTCGATTCTTCATACTTATTATTTGTAAAAAAATCTGAAAAAATTACTACCATAAGGAATCGCACACGGCATAGTAGAGGTACGTTGGAGAAGGACTGTAGGGGCAACGGTAAGTCATAGTGTGGAGGCCTAGTACCACGGCTTTGTACCACGGTACCACCATTTCGGCATCACTGAGTAGAGGTACGTTCGTGTGTAACGCGTGCGCAGTAGAAATAAGAGTGGGGAAACCGAGCAGGCAGAGGAGGAGAAAAACTCAAAGACCCACGATTCTGGCATCACTGACCATGTGTCCTTTCTCTGACATGCGATCGAGACTCATTATCCATTATACACACATACATATATTTTTGCATATAAAAATTATGTATATCATATCATCGATGCCATATTTATAAAACAGAAAATCGAATCCATTGTTAAACTTTATTACACTGCTGTTTTATTATGTTTTCACGCAGTTGCGTGTTTTATGAATGCACAATTAAATTCAATATATATAACACCATAGAATACAGTATGCAACGCGATAATACCATAATAAATTCGAATGATCGTTAACATACAAAGGGATCAGTTGAATCAGTTGAAATACTTCGTATAAATACAAATTTACGAAGGTATTTTATTTATTCTTATAAATGTTCGAGTACATTTCAGAATGCCCAAACAGATGAAATCAGAAATTGAAAATGTACCATATCTTGTAGTACAGCTGTATCTAAAAATAAGAATAGATCCAAGGAAACCTGATCTAAAAGAAGTTTAGAAGTATTATTCCTGTTGTAATTATCGCGAGGGAGGAATAGTCATAATTCGGAGGTGAATCATTTTATTGTAGAGTTTGGAAATCAAACACAAAATTAACTTAGCTGACTAAAGTCGACAGGCACGTATGTTTGACCAGACCTTGAATTATTTCAATATTTTACGACTTTCGATAATGACATGTCAAAAGAACTATAAAATCATAAGTAAAAAGTATGGAGTTCCACCTAAAAAAACTAATTTAACATGAGAATCTATTCCACTATTTCATAAGATAAAAGCATATCTTCAAAGTTTGTCTTATTAAGCAAAGATATACTCAAGATTTACGAATTTTCAGAATATTATTAATAATTTTACTTACTGAATGTAGCATACAGAAATATTTAACAATTGTTGCATAAAGTATGCGAGTAACAGAATTCATCATTTTGTATATGTCGAATTCTCGTCCATAAAGTATTTCAAAAGATAATTTATATATTGGTAGATTTTATTGTTTACTTCGTTATATTTTTCTTGATGGTGAACACAATGATGCAATTATAATATTATAAATATATAGAGATTTCATATGTCTTTGTTTTTTTAATGATCTGTATAAGAGCAAGTGTATTTTTAAAAATCTGTGGACATACTTCTGTAACATATATATAAATGTGATATGATTATTTTGATCAGATATAAATATAATATGCATAAGGGATATTAAAGTAATTTATGAAACTGGGTATAATACAAAATAAGCAATTGCATTTTTTATAACACTTTTTTCATTATCTTTTAAGACTATAGTAATAATTAATAACAAGAAAAAAACCTTCTTCATCAATGTGTCTACAGTAATTATTAAAAGGTACAATTAGCAAATTACTATATTGTGTATTCACTTTGTGTAATAATAGATAATATACTTATAATATTTTTTTATAATCATAGCGCGATTTTCTTTTCACGTGCTCAATCGTTTTCTACAAATATAGTATTGTATCTAATTTTTTATATTTATATATTTATATATCCAGTTGGATTATTATCAATCATTTACTTTTACTGCTATTTATATCAAGTAACCGAATACTAAAAATACAAATGTTTTGCATACAGCATGTTTTAAAGTCATCAGACTTCGTTTGGAGCTGGTGATCTTAAAACGTATATATCCATGTACATGATAAAATATTTGTGGCATTGCAAACAAAATTAAGGAGCTTGTAACGAATTTATTGTATATTATGTATAGATGGGCACAAGAGTGAACGTTTGTTTGATATAATATTATAGTTTGCACCAAAATGATGGTAATGTTAAAACGTGTCTACAAACACCAATTTATTCATTGAGCGTCGCGAATACACCATTTTTTAAAAAATTGCATCGAATATCAACAATTGTCACATATTATAATCAATTAATGATCTTTGGTGTATTAGAATTATTTTTATTATAATACATATACATATTATATGCAATTGTTATGGCAGACAAACTTTAGAAGCTCCTTAATTATGTGAACATGCAAAAGATTTACTTATCTTTAAAATATTTATATTTACACACAAAGCTTAGTTTGTTTATAATCTATACAATCATATAAATGTAATATTCAATGATAAAATTGTAACATAATAATCCCTAGCTTATCTTTCTAGTATCGAAGAGAATATTTTACATCGAAATTACATTTCATTTCTTTCCCGCAAATTCTTAGATTCTGTTATTTAAGTTACTATACTTTATATTATACATCATTCCATTACAATACGGGGCTGAATCAAATTAAACATGATTTATATGTTCATTTCTTTATATGGTTTATATATACAGCATATATTCCCACCATGTAAAATAAGCATGCTATTATTTACAATATGTAATTCAAGATCTATTTAACTAAATTTTATTAAACAAATGGTGATTTAACTAAATAATTTAACTTAATATTGAAAATAGAAAAAATGTTAACGACATTGTAATTCTACAGTAGTTACGGTTGCATTTCATTTTCATCGATAATGTTGTCAACATTTTTCTCTATTTAAAAATATTATTTAATTCAGTTCTTGCCATTCGAATGACAGAAATAATCATTTTTGAAATATTTGTTGCCTGGTAGCCATCACAGCTAATGAGGAGAAAGAAAATGTTTCATCAAAAATATCTCATGAAATTTTATTTTACATCGACGAAACGATAACAAAATACCTTGGTGAAAAATCTTACCCTTTAAAAGGCTCACGTGATTCTATAGCAAGTTGAAATTTATTTATTTACCAAGCAAGTACGTTTAACAATACTTACAAGTCAATCGTGGTACAATTTTAAAAATTTTACAATACACAGCTCTGATAAAATAAAGCGGTCATATTTAATTTCTTTAAAATAATCTAAGTTGCAGATATGTATTTAACTTAACGGACATAATGGAACGTACATAGGATCTCAGAGAAATTAACATGTATATATATATATATATATATATAATGTATGTATACATATATATATATCTTAGATGTAGGATCTTTTAAATGCAAATTCACAAATATAAAGAAGTGCTATGATGGCTATCACAGGCACACTTAGAACTTCCACCTCTAATCAGTATAATTTACATTTATACAATATAAAACTAGATTATCTGTTCACAAAAACAATAGTTCATATACATCACTTACATACATATATAATACTATCATATATATTATATACGTATGTATACACATCCTTATATACATTAAGTGTTGCCAAAAGGATGCTACCTAGTGTTCTGAGTGCACAATCACGAAGAATAATTAATAGTATGACGATGTTGCACAATTTGAATTATCGATAATTTAATAAAAATTTAAACAGTTTTTATATGTACAACGAGGGGTGCTTTATGTATCTTTACAAGAAATTATTTACAAAATATATTCATTCATATATTACCTATCAAATTAACATTGTATAATATTAATTGTTTTTTTTCTATAATAATTATTCTTATTATTTTCATATACTTTATGCGCGATTTATCCCAACGTTCTGTTTATGTTTCATAAATAAAATAAATCCTTTTTAATAACCCTATACCCTTTGCCCTCTGCAATATTGTAACTCAAGACGAACTTCTTACTGAAAGACTATGTTTATCGTGACGGAAAAATAAAAGAAAACAAAGATCTTGTAGTGTACACGACGATTCTTATAGAATTTAATCAAATCGTGGATTATATAGTGTCGTATGTAAACTCTTTTTAGGATAAATGCGTTCTTCGTGGTGTAAATGTATAGAAAAGTACGATTGTCCTAAAAATACTTTTGAAAAGTTTTTCTCATTAATAGAAATGGGTTCTAACAAGTATTTCAATTTACAAGCTTAAAGAGAGAGAGAGAGAGAGAGAGAGAAAGAGAACTTCACGTTTATTGTTTGGAGTAACGACGAATAATACGTAATAATGATAAAGAGTTCTCGTTCGCGTCTAATCGTCCGAATGTAAAAATATTTATGTAGTAGATAGACTAAAATGAATGCTAACTATGAAGAAAATCATTTTCAAACAAAGTCTATCAGTGAAGTTGTCGGAGTAGCGACTTAAGCCCCACCAGTTAATGAAATTTGTCCTTAGAAACGTACATTATTTACGGCAGTACAGTCAGATTTTATGTTTAATGCATTATAAATTTCGTCTTCCTTTCACCATACATTAGCCTGTATCAGTAGTTACAGTAAAATCGCGATCACAGTCAGGTGCTAACCCTATCCTACCCACTACACTGTCCTCCTCTATGTTCGGCCTTATTTTGAACTCTCGCCGCGGTAGACGCAGTCATAAAAAATCAATGTCGGTATGCGATCCGTGAAGAATACAGGCTGTTTGACAATAATCGCGATTTTACTGTAATATTAACCGCGGTTTTGTCAAATGGAAATCGATTCTTTTTTCGTTCACTTGGTTTCTTTTGATTGCGATGATATAATCGATCAGAATCTAAATGTCGTAATGCTACAATGGTTTAGTTAGTAAAAAATTTTTTCCGGGTAACGCCAATACGTAACATAACATTTATTATTTCGTACGATGTCCATTAACGTTTCTCGTCTTCAACTGAATACAGGGTCACATCAGCTTGGCAAAAGAAAGTTGCACATCGACTCGGCAGTTTCGGATCAGTTCAGTTACTTAGATTAAAGGATGATGCATTGAGCGGATTACTCTGAGTAACTAAACTTCTTTGCTGTTTTAGGAGTACAGTGTTAATTGAGAACGCTAGACGGCCGAGAAAAGATAGCGAAGTTACGTTTATTTTCTGTTTTTCTTTTCGTATATTTTTGTTTGTTTTTTTCTTTTTAATGAGCGGTTTAAACATTTAAAAACATAACAATGATGGTACCCTAAGAAGATAAAAGTTCGTATCCGATATTCGCGTCATTAGAAGATATAACTGTTTACATAGTTTTCAATTTGATAAAACTTAACGTACATTCTACTGTAACAAAATAAAAAAAAAGAAAGAAAAAGTTGAATACCATCCAGCACTCCGAACACGATACTCCTGCTACATGTACAGCAGCATTGTGCGCTATTGACGCATACAGAGTTTCACCAGGTGGGGTCCAGCCACACAGCGATCACATAACCATTTATAACAGATATACAATCAGTCGGATAGGCCTTGACGAGCGACGGTAGCTAATCACTGTCAAGGTCACTTCCCGAAGGTCATTTGTTTTCCCGGGATATTCGCCTCCGTTTTGCCTGCTCTGCTGCCTCAGCTGTTACTAAAACAATGTTCCCGCTGTACGAGGTGTTCTCAATTAAAATGGTATGTGAAGTACAGAATATTTAACTTATTATTGTCATAAATATTTGTATAAAAATTAACTAGTCGTTGAATCTTCATATTATGAAAATGGATCTAGCACTTTAACGCTTTGGGGACCGTTCCGTTTCGATCGTTATCAAAATCGGACACTGATGATATCAGAACAAGCGACTCATCTTGAGGACTCAGTTCGATATCAGAGTCATCCCCAAGGTGTTAATTGAACAGATCTTTACGCGCCACGTGCAACACGGCCTATGATGACCTTTCCATTTAGGTCATTACTTATTTTTGTTAATGAAGCGCCCTGCACTCATTATAAAATATTTTATCCTACCCTTAATTAGTTATGAAGATTGTTAAATACTGTTGATGATGATGGAAACGAATATATGTTGCTAACGTGAATAGTAAATAAGAGGAATCAATAAGAATCACAGAAAAAGCTGTGAAAGAATTGAATAGCAAATTGTAACTGTAAAAGATTAATATCTATCATGTTTTAGATAAACCAAAGAATCATAAATTATCCGATAACAATATATAATTTATTAAACAGCCCATTTTCCAAGTCTTATCTCTTGATCAACAGATATGTGTGCTGCATGGGCCATTGATGGACCACATGATCCAAATGGAAAGTCTCATAGAATTGCCTGGACACGGACGTGTTAAATGATTGTATATATTGTATTAATAGTGATTTTTGTATTTCAATGGAAATATAGATACTTTGTTCTTTTTTACGTACCAGCACCACTTCGAGTTTTTCTTCTAGTTATATCTTCTGTAGATCTAGTTGCACCCCTTGTATTGCTTGCCGGTGTTGCTAATGGTGACGCTGTATTTTGTCGAACAGATCTTCTTGTTGTTACCTCGCCTAAGGATTCATTACTGGATGCGGAAGTACCTCGCAGTCTTTCCTTTCCAGCGGTAACTACCGTAGTTGTATTGGGTTGTTTGGTGGTTAATAAACGGCTCTCTCTTTGCACTCTATTACTGGCATTGAAATTTGATATATTACTGGAATTAATTTGACTGCCAGAAACAGTTGTGCTTGTATTTGTTCTAGAATAACAGAAATTTATTTACGTAGCGGGGCTCTCAAATCTCTGACATATTCAGATATGCACAGCTGCTAAAAGAATGCACCGGTGTTGCTTACTTTTGATCTTTAGACTTTGGAGATGCAGCGGATGTTTCGTCTGATAATCGCATTCTTGCTTTTCCTACAGATTCAATCAATGGTTCATCATCAGACGAATCTACTTCTACCACAATGGGACCTAAAAATATAAAAACGTTCGTAACAGAATATTCAGGTCCAATCTTTTTTTCAAACGGCACTCACATAGATTAGGGACAGACACGATTGAGATTGAGAGATACTTCAAATCTGTTAACTGCACAAATTGATTTCACGAAAAAACGTATATGTATGTATGTATGTGTATTTATGTGTCCTCTGTGTACACGTATCCACATACATATACGTTTTTCGTGAAATATATATGTAGAAATGTAATAATCTCAGTTTCATTACGTGTATGAATTTTCAAACATTAATTTGCACTTTAATTACTCTGTTTTTGGCAGTCTGTGTTATTATAAATGAAATGAACATGTCTAATATCTAAAGATGTTTTATCATACATACAAAGCATCTTAGATAACTTTATCACTTGAGATATTTCTTACATTTATGTAGTTGTAAAGTAATGTTATTCAATAGCTGGATGCCATCATTTCTACTTTTGGGTATTATGAATTTGTTAAAGATGCATTGGAAACTAGGTACTCTCTATTTAGTGCACATATTTTATAAGAAAAAACGAATACTATCTCTAGTGATAAAATTATGAAACTCTGTACGCACATATTATAGACGCTCCACGCATTAAACTATATTACTAAATTGCTATACAGGATGTCTAACAAAAGAGCATTGGCAAAAGGAAAAGGTACTTAGGCGTTAGGAACCCGTTTCTTTTTCCGACACGCTTTCTCGGATACCCTGTACAATAGAATAAAATGAATAACATAGAATAAACACCTTTCTTAGCTTTGGCCAGTATGTTGAATCCTTTTTTTGACTGTTCATCTTTGACAGGTACTTGTTTCTTTAAAGAACCAGCTTCATCCACACCCATGCAAGCTTTAATAAGTTCTGCAGCATTCTCGGAACATTTCCGTTTTCCTGGCCTTGGTTGAGGATCATCAGCAGTACTAGAAGCTACAGAACTTTCACTTTCCTGACGTTTTCTTTTTCCCACTTTTATTGTCGTATTAGGAGATAATTTTGATACTCCTAACTTAGGACTTGCTTTAGCGTACGGCGATATACTGCGTCTTTCTTCTAATTTATTAGGACCATGAGGACTACTTTTCGGAGTCTTTACAATGTCGGGGCTGTTCAATTTTTGCGATCTAGTTCTCAAAGATCTTTTCTCGTTAGCGTCGTTTGGAATTTCTATGAGAAGTTGTTCTAGCAACGACTTTGGATGTCGTTTAACGTAATCGTCAGAGCTGTTAGAATTTAACCTTTCGACGAATTGTGCCTCATCGTTCTCTTCTATGCATATGACATCTTGACGTCCCTCCAATTCCTGTTTTCTTCTACGCTTCCTTTTGACGTGTTCCACATCGCTGGAATCTACTTCCGGATTTTGTGCTGCAGGGCTCGGAGTCTCATCCCGTTGTAAAACTACTGAATTAGAGTATGTATATAATGGTGGAGTAATTCTAATCGGTTGAGGATCTTCCCCCAGAGGTGATTGAATACCTATACTTATATCACTTGCATCATTCACAATCTTTTTAACCAAATCGTCGGTCACCTTTTGCAGATTCATCGAAGGCTCTCTAACTGATATTTGTTGATGACCTTGTACATTAGATTTTTGGTTTTGATCAGAACATTGTTCTAACTTAACGGATGTAGCGTTTAAAGAAATGCTAGGACTTTTCGAGGTTTCCGATTGATCGTTTTGCCTTGTGTCATCAACTTTCGCGTTAGCTTTAGATTCTACTTTGATTTCAGTACTGAAACTCTGACTATTGGAACATGAATTGTCTGTCACCGTGCTAGCCTCATTCACGACTGTATTATCAAGTTTTTCTGTCTTTACGTTACTATAAGCAATATGATTTTGTATTACAGGCACACCATTATTATTTTGTCCATGAGGTTTATCGCTTAATCTAATTGCACTGTTACCGTCTATGACTGTTTTTACATTGTCTTCGGATGCACTCTCCGGGGCTCGCAACGCTTCGTGTTTAATAGTCGTCTTACCCTGATCGTGCTGATTAACAGAACCTTCTAATTTAATATTACAACTGTCTTTTTCAGAAAAGTCATTTGTTTGTTGCTGCGCGCATCGCAATAAATTATCACTATCAACATTACTCGATACAGAAGTTGTCACAATAGTCACCGATCCTGTAACCATAGGGTTCGATATACTTTTCTCATTGTCAGTCAATTTGAAACTAGTAACCGAGTCACTATGACCACCAGTTCTCGATGTAGAAGAAGTTGTTTTTTCACTAGGTACTTCTTTCGGGTCGTGTTCACTAGAATTTGATATATTGCGATTTATATGATTTTCAAGATAATTTGCTACAGACACAGGACTTAACCTTTGTGGGGCACTGGACTTGAGAAGTTCCGAATGAGAATTTGAACACATATCACTACTACTAGTTGAGGAAGGCACGTTCTTATTGGTGGTTGGTAGGGAAGATTCCCCCTGAACAGCAGTCTTCGCGCTACTTTGTGTTACTGATTCGGTCGCTGGCCTATGCAAAGGAGATTCCCCTTGGTTCGGTGACTTCTCTGAAAGAGCATCCATCGATTCGATGCCCGAATCCTCACCGCCTCCGCCGCTGCTCACTCTCTCTGCATTTGCATCTACCCCAATTGCAATCGGAACTGTAGTTTCCAGTAATTTCTGCTTTACTTTCGCTTCCGTTACATTGATCTCTCCGATCGGCAAAGTTGTCTTGTTGGAAGGTAGCTCAACACTTTGGGATCTGGGAACTTGGTCCACTGAGTTTCCTGTTACCGAACCTTGCGTCGTTTTCAGTAAGCTAATTCTCTGCGTGCTATCCACTTTAGTTTCCACCGGGGATCTTTCCACTTGTTTCATATGATTCTGGATTACTCTTTTATGATCGAAATGTTCAACTTTGTTATGCCTGTTGATAGTGGCGTTCGTATCACCCTTAGCGACCATGTGGTTTTTTAATTTTTGACTGATGGTCTGACTTTTCGCAACGATCGTAGAATTGCTCTTACAACTATCCGAATCCGCCTTAGTTTTTCCGGATGTTATCCTATTTACAGGTGGCTGTGCGCTCTTCACAGCTGTTTCCACATGATGCACGGATACTTTGCTTTCAAGGTTGCCAGACGAATTTGAATCATTCTGTGCAGGTATATTCGAAGATACTAGTCCAGGATTTTCATTTTCAAATGTTGGATTGCAGGCAGGTTTCGTATTTGTGTTCGTAGTTGTATTTGTATGGGGAACTGCATTGGCGGAAGAACATTCGGGAATGGTCTTCTGACTATTAAAATGTGTAGCCTCTGCATCTTGAGATTCTGCAACATATCCGAAAACAAAATGTTAGACTTTAGTATACGAACAAATTTAATACATACAATTTTGATATTTTTGTAAACGTTCAATATTAAGCTTGATATTACCTCCTAAATGCAGATCTTTCTCGTCTATTAAACTTAGCCTTCTTCTTTTCTCTTGGTTAATTAAATCTTTTCTCACGCCATTCACTTCCGTTAATCTGGAAGCAATGGCACTTAAACTAGTCTTCTCAATTGCCGACCTATTGATGTCACTATCACTCGTTCTTCGAATTTCCCCCACTTTCTTTACAGCGTTGAAATCGTTTGCAGCCAAAACAGTATCAGCTTTTCTTATGGATTGGCTCGAATCACCTTTGTAACTGAGTTTTCTCCATTTCGCTTGATTATCTAGAATTCTGCCACCAGATAATAAGTTTTGTTCGCGATGTAAGCCGTCCCCAGATTCTGACTTCTTTTTGGAATCTCTTCTTTTGGTTTTCCCTGTCAAATCGTACGAAAAACGTAAGAAAAACATTTCTTGATATCAATCGTATACGAATTAGAAAAACAAGATACTAAATATTCCAACAATAGCATTACTGTTAGAGGTGTGCGAAAATCTGAAAATGTTAAACCAGAACGGGACGAGAAATTTATTCGTTATTGCCAAGAATATTCATAATTCCCAAGCATATTAGGGATGCCCTAAAATTATATTCGAGAACCCCACTTTCGAGTTATCGCAGACCTCTAATTACTACTTATCTTACCTCCTCCTATTTTATGTTCTTGCATATGATTTTGAATGTCCATTTCCACTTGATTTTTTGATAAAGTCTGTTGGGTATTTAGTGGTTGACTCAAAACAGTAGACTTGTGTTTCGAGGGAGACGGTATTCTACTGTTCAATGGTATATCATCGACGTCACCGCTTTTACTCGAACTTGGTTTTGTGATGCCACTTTGAACGCGTACAACGTCTACCGGTAATTCTTGCTTTAAGGCATTAGGTTTTGATACAACGGTTTGAAGTATATTGTTGACTTTGCTAACAGTATTGGTGCTGTTAATCATCGTCGAGTTCGACAAAGGTAATTTCGATGCGGGCGAACTACCTATGATCATGCTTAAGGACGATTTCTTCTGCAACAACTTGTTCCCATCTAAACACTCCTTTATCTTTTTTAACTTCCCCCGCCTCTTTATATTAATCGGATCAGATTCGGCGTCTTTCAATGATTTCTTTTCCTTTTTTCTGATTTGTACTACCGAAGCATTACGTCCTCTTAAGGAAATGTGTAATGGAGGCACTCTTGGCTCATCACCAGTTCCCGAGTTTGGAATACCAGTGGTAAACATTTTGTTCAATGATTTGTCAGCTTTTCTAATCGGTGGCGTGTTCACGAATGAAACATCAACTTTATACGCTGGCGTAACAGGTTCGGATTTCTCTAATTTTAATCTTAGTTTGATTTTCTCTCCAGGCATTGGACTTTGGGTAGTCTCTCTACTAGATTTTATTCTGTTGTGTTTCAAGCTTCCTTCGCTGGCGGTAGACTTCACCGTGGTTTCCGAATCCGATTGATCTGTATTTGTTGTTGTGTCGTTTCTTCGCGAGAAGTTGCTGTCTGCGTCGTCGTCCGAGAACATAGAGTTCGATCGATCATTGGATGGCGATGGAAAGGAAAAGAAATCGTCTTGATTATCTACCGCACTTTCTGGTTCCGATTCTGAACTCTCACTGGGCATTGGTTCCAGGTGTCCAGTTAAAGGGTTAATTAAAAACTGTCGTATTTTACCAGTTGACGTGTACTCTGGTTCAGGTGTCTCTTCCTCAGCTTTTGGAGATTCGGATGCTTCGACCTTTGCGGTGGCAGGCGAAACGACATTATTGTTAGAGACGTGATTAGGGTGAGATCCGCATTGAGAAAAGGCACCTGAAACCTGATTCGTAGTTGGCATACGCGCAGTATTAACCTGTGCACCTTGGGGAATAGTAGTGTTTTGTGCGTTCCACGTGGTCCCATTAGCACTACTCGGTGCAGCCTGATAATTTCTGCTAAGAATATTCTGACTTTGTCCGTACCGGAAGTCAGTTGTCGTACTGGTATTAACATTGATATTTTTAAGTTGGTTATGATGTAATTGTTGTTGCACGTTCAACGCTTGATTTTGTTGTCCTAAATGGGACTGCGATGGAACCGGTTGTCTCGTGTAAGGGGGAGGAGTTGGTTGTTGCCGTTGGTTGTTTAAGTAACTTAGCCGCTGTTGCGAGACATTCAAATTAACCGTCGGATGCTGTATTAATTGTTGTTGTTGTTGTTGTTGTAGAAGTGGCTGATTAGAAACCGATGTAGACTGTTGTAACGACGTATTTACAGTTTGCTGTTGCACCAAAGTTTGTTGCTGCGCCGTCGTTTGTTGCGTAAGCAATTGCGAAGCATTTATATTCTGCTGCTGTGTTAAAACATGCTGTTGCTGCAGCAGTAATTGTCGTTGCTGCAAAGGTGTTCGTATTTGTTGTCCGTTCACTGGATGTCTAATGGGTAATTGGCCTTGCAGTTGCACCTGCGACGGTCTGTAAGCCAACTCTTGTCTAATAGGAAACTTTTGTTGTATTTGTACTTGAGCATGCATCGCCGATGGTGGTTGCTGCATTGGTCCTGTGTTAGAAGTTTGATGCACTACTTGCTGCGTGATAGCTTGCCCAGTTCCACCGATTACGTTGACTGGATGCTGTTGTGGAATAGTTGAGGGTTGATTAACGTTAACAGTTGCAAATGCAGATGCAGTAGATTGAGATAAGTCAGGAATGACTGTCGTTCCCCCGATAAGGTCTTCCGTTCTAAGCGAGTCTAAATTCGGTGGCGATTCACTGGGCGAAGATAGATCTTTCCTTCTAGTTATCGGCTTTTTCGTAGATCTTATACGATTCGCTAGTCCGGTATTATCAATAACAGCTGGCGGTAACATTTTCTGACCAGGTATCACATTGTTCGGATGTGTTCCGGCATCGTTCTGCAGAAGATTCACGAGAAGCGGACTGGACAAAGCAACTTGATTTCCATTACCATTCGAATTCCCTGTCAAATTATTATTGTTTGGTGACAGACTAGATGTGGTGGTAATTGAAGACTTGTACTGATTTGCTAACTGACCAACTGGCGCGATCGATTGAGTAGTAGTATGACCAGTTGTTAACGATGTCACTGTCCCCAAGTTCTCTTGAGCAGGATACGGTGGGGGTGGTTGTACATGATGCTTGAATTGTTGCATAGCATTTTTAATTGTTGTTGCCTGTGATTCACGACTATGTATTGCTTGGGCAGCATGTGTCATACTGGCAAACGGGAATGGACCATTGTAATTATTTCGGGGCGAAGCACTGGGATTAGTCACTGGTTGATTTCCAGAGGCACCAACATTGCTGTTGCCTGATGTTGACTGTACGGATTTTGCAAGAAATGGTGGGATGGGATCACAGTCCGTAGGTGCAACTACATTCGGAGAACGAAACTGTGGAGCTTTTTCAGACGATGTACCTGGAACAATATAATCTATGTTAAAAGAATGTTGTGTATAGATTCAATCAAAGTCATTCCAATCTCATAGAAACTGCGACAACGTACCAGCTGCTATTATTTGAGCCACATTACGTAATGCCGAAGAAATGCTAGATGTATTGCTTGGACCAGGTAAAGCTGTCTGAGGATCACTGTCAACATTAGTTGTATTGCTAGTGGGTTCATTTTGAGATTTGGCACCACTGTCTTGCGAGGGTCCTGAATGTAACACAATTTCTTGTGCCTCTCCACTGAAGCGGTTGGCTATCCTCAACGATATTACCTAATATATCATTTAACATATTATTTATCGAATATCTTGAATTTTATTCGAAATTAATAAGGCATACAGACATGTATATGTAACGAACAAGAATTAAATTGATAAAATATGTATCAAAGGATAGAAAAGAATGAAAATTCTATGAGTACATGTACTTTTAAATAAATTTAAATGAATAAATATGCATTACCTGGTCTCCTTCAACTTGCACTGACAGAATGCCAAGTTGTGTAAGTGTTGGAGAACCCTGAGCTGCTAATTCTCTAAGTCGTAGTGCAGCTTCTCTGGGTATTGAAAATGTGACTCTAACAGAATTCCATGGCTCTACCTTATTTACTTTTAGACCATCCCCCTTATCTACAATTATAAAAGAATTCAGTTTCTCTGACAACAGAACTACAAAGTTGTACATCACACTAATATTTCATATGAAAATCACCTTTGCAAAGCAAAGATTTAAGACGATTAACAATAATTTTAAACTTATGTGGAAACTCAGGATCTTCTAGGTCACCCTCACACGTTACCACCGTCTCAATCAGATCACCATCACTATCAGCCGCCATGACTACAATATAAAATCAATTGGCATTTAACAAAACCTTTCAAACAGATCATTTTGATACCAATCGATTAAAAAAACTTTTATAAAAAGTATAATCTTGTATATTGTAGGTTTTATTGTTTAAATGATAGTGTTAGATTAGAGATATTTAATGTGTATTGTTTAAAAATGAACAATAATAACAGTGAAATACAATAATCGTCGACATTCATTTAACAGAGTATTCTATGTATTAATTGAAACCAAATTTTAATGCTTACCAACTACAAATCACATAACTACCCAGAGAGCTTACGAACGCCTCAGGGTATTGCTATGGTATATGGTGATAAGATGTTTGCCCGTCGGTTATAAACCGACAGCTCCAAACCACACCAGCACTAATAAATATGTTTCCTGTTTCTATAAAATAAAATAATAAAATTGCATTACATTGTACAGTTTCAAAGAAGAAAAATATAAGTAATACACGTTTATTATAAATTAAAAATATTAATTCATATTTACATTAATATAATTTACATATAACATATCGAAGGTTTAATAAATATTCATAAGAATTCTTTGTATGCAATTATAAAATAAAAATTTTTATTCAATACGCTTATTAGTAAAAACTAGTAATTCAGTTGTACCATATAAAAGAAAAGAAACAAATTATATGTTTCAACAAATTTTTCAATATGTACAAACTTCATGGATAGTAACAGAATATTTTTAACACTGCGTAATAAAACTTCGAATAAACCAAAAGAACATATATAAAAAAGGTAAAATATTATCGGATCGAGCAACAAAACCGAATAGAAATGAGAAATTGTTTAAAACATTCGTAAACATTAAATGTTAGAATATTAAAAGTACGATTATGTTTCTGTCGCACCGGTAATTTTTCAGGTATATCGTAAAATATCCTTTATTCGTAGGTGAATCTATACACAAGGATACGCGAAAAAATCCGATTTGATCAAATATTTTGTAAACAAATTGAGCAATAAAACGAACGGACGAAATAATCGTGAAATAAACGGGTAACGGTAATCTCCGTATGCAAATGAAACATTAAAACACGAAATCCGAGAAGAAAATTGACAAGTGTTATCGAAACGAAACACTCACAAAAACATAGTGCATAAACAAAAAGTGAGGCCAACGAGCATTACTAGGTTATAATTTGATCGTGATTTCCATGAAATTATAGCCGTTCATGAAAAAACTATGCGTTTAGTATCAATTACACCCTCGATATTAATCCGCGTGGACGAATATCTATAAAACGAATAATTTTCGATCAAGTCTCACCACTCGCGAACTACAATTAAAATCTTTTAGGCCATAAGACGGGGGCACACAACTTCTATACGGAAGAAAATAGGTTATAGAATACTTTTTTTTATCGGACGCGAACTGTTGATCGCAGGATTATTCGATATTCAACATTCTGATACAGCGATAGTTTGTTTTGACAATTTCCATAATGATTTTCGGCAAAATAGTCATCTAGAGCACTGGATATCGGGGGGGCCTCCATTTTGTACATCGGGGGAGGTGTACGTGAAGTGGTCTCAAGCATGCTCAAGATAGACCGTCAAAAGTCTCAACATTTTTATTTCGCAGCCCTCCTATATGTTTCACGACTGCGTATGTTTACCAAAACAAAGTTAAAATTCAACGATAAACGGCACGTCGGCCAACGAGCCTCACTTCAGTCTTTGCACTGGACGATTCGATACCGTATGAACACAAGAAAATTTTAACGTTACCCCATTTCTTTCCAACTTCGTGCGGGATTTCTCGCGTCCGAAATGCACGCAGCCACACCACTGGAGCACTAATTTTAATCGGAAATATGCCGCGCAAGTCTTACTTCACTTTCTGCACACAACGCGCGGTAGGAATCACGAAAAAACTCGACATAATCGGTAATATAAAGGGACAAGTCATAAAACGCCATGAACAATAACAAGGAGCCGCCATTTGCAATGCGAACAACTGACATGCGCAAATCAATCGCGCGGGGCACGCTGGGTATTCGAGAGGCGCCATCTTGCCAATCGTATTAACATTGAAATTTCCTAACCTCTTGCAGCATATACTTCAATAATCTTTATTATCACATTTTCAATCGTTACGCATTAATCTAGACTCTCTCCTCAATTTCTATGAGATAATATTTATAGACATTTAAATATACACCGCTTAGTATACTACGATATATGCTTTTATTTCAATCAAGGATTCGTATAACATTTTTCCATTAATTCTGCCAATATGTATGACTCTCGATTCCATTTATAAACAAATCAACGAAAAAAACAACTAATTTCAAGATTTTTCATTTCTTTTAAATTGGCCAACAGATTGTGTCTGGAAATAAATCGAATTTAAATTACAGTTAATAAAGAATTCAATGTACATTATTATAAATAAAACAAAATATATATATATAAGAGTCGAACAATTGTAGGGTTCTTAAAAAATCTCGATTTTTTAAGCATATGTATATATATATATGTACCTAATACTTAATTATTTATTTATCACGTATATACATGACTTAGTAGGTGGAATTCTTTATTAATGCTAGATGTTCATGTGTGTGCACAAAAGTTTACTAATCTGATGAAGATTGCATTAGCCCAGCTTCGTCCATTATTTTTAACGATGCCTCTGCATCGTATGTTCTAAAACAAAGCAAAACGGTTTGTTTAGAAAGCTAGAAAAGAGAGCAAACTTTATTGTAATCTTGAAGTAGTTGTTACTTGTAAAACTCTTCGATCCTTCTCGAAGCTGGATCGGTATACATCAGTTTATAAAATGCACCCGAAGCTACTGCGAATAAGATCATGCCAAACAAATGTTTTCGAGTATGCATGATGTGAAGGTTGCGAAGCTCAGGTTTTTTTAATTGTGTCGCCGACATCTGAAATGTGAACGCAAGGGAATATTGTATTATCGAGGTTTAAAGTTGTTGGAAATTTCTCCTCCATTACAATTATTGAGAGAAGAAACAACATTGAATTTGGTTTCTGTTTCTTACAATCGATGCAGGCAATTTTTAATCATATAATTAATTATCACCATTGTTAAATATATTTATACTATTCTGTTCTTAGTAAATCATCCTAGAACACGGTGCAGTGTGTTATTACTTCAATGACATTGTACGGCGAGTTCATAAATGAACGTTGTATTAAAAATTTTAGTATGAAAGATATAAAGAAACGATACGTTTTCAAGTACGTAATTAATAAAAAGAAAATTATAATCGGTGACGATTATTGACAATCGGTGGTCGCGGTAGTTTAAATAGAAAAGGTTCTACGAGTATCAAATAGACATTACGTAATACACGATGTTTTTTTAAATAAAACTTATCATCGATTTAGTAATAAGAATTATCTAAGGTCGCAGAATGATACATACTTTTGTAAATAAATTGAAGCGGTACTTTAATGTACTTTCAATGATATACCACGGATCAGGGAGAACTAACTTCGCTAGTGTATCACCTGGAAACTCCTGGAAACAGTTCGTAAACTTACGAACTGATAGGTGGAATACTGAACGTGACTGTACAATGAATTCTTTGTAGATCGATGTGTTCGCAAAGTAATATTTTTGTTGATAAAAGACATGATTTGAATATAAAATGGATAAGATTGAAATAACTAATACAAGATCATGTCACAATGAAATACGTTTAGTGTACAAAACGTACAAATTTACTATGTACAATTTGAATTTTCTGATGTCTCGTTTATATATCTCTGATACATCAGAGAGTATACTCTCTAGTTACTTACTGTTTAATATACTCTATGATTTATTTAGGCGCTGTAATTATTTTGAGGATACACGTTATACGAATTGTGTTGTATAGCTATTTGAAATCATATTGAACATAATATTTTATTGTTATCATCTCTTTGTAATCGTTTTCGTAGTACGTTTTCTTTATTTCAACATATCCGTAATTATACTATATTAAAATGAATAGAAACCTGATGAGATATTATCTCTTTGTAATTGTTTACGTAAGTATTCTAAAAACTGTAATACGTTTTCTTTATTTCAACATATCCATAACAATATATTAAACCTGCATATTATTGTATGAACTATAAAATAGGATCCAAAAAGTGTATAATATCTGCAGGATATGTGTGTTCGAATAAAGAGAGAGAGAGAGATCTACCATTTTGGTAGATATATTTCGTGTAAATGAATCATAGAAAATTGCGATATGAGAGAGAATTATCGACTTTTTCATGGCTGCGCGGGACAAGTAATTATTTTGTATTAGTTTGTATATAAAAGTATAAAGAGGTCCTACTTAGATTATATTTTTTCTACTCTCAACTTTAATGTACACTTCTAATTGTATATTACTGTTAAAATATTTTAATCAACCTCGAGTAGTTTAGACGCTGGTAAAACAGGGTAGTTTCACTCTAATAGGAGAACTGTTAGCTGCTGTTAGCACGAATTTAGTACAGGTACACAAAATAAAGATGTCACTACTGTGCAAGAGTAATTCTCAAAGTATATAAATATTATGGCAAGCCATAGTAAGTATTAGCATTACTTTTACAGTCCACTGTTTATTATAATTAATTTGAAGTAAAGAATGTATTTCTCTTTTCAGATGAAACTGATGTTACAGGAGAATTCTGCATGGATAGCAAAAGCAGTGGGACTGCAATGATTATCAAGGAATTCAACATAATAGATAAAATTAATATTGTTTAACACTAATATGATTAAAGTAAAAGATTTTATTAAATTTGGTTGGTGAAAAGGGCATAGTACGTTCGAACCGCTACCGGTCGGTAAAGTGTTAAAACCACTGACAAGACCTATAACAAGAAGAATTTTGTAATGAAATTGATTTCTCGATTTGTATTGTAAAAAGCAATACCAAAGTTTGATTGTACAAATTGTACATTACATATATTAAAACCAGCGATAAGTAGAAATAGAAATATTATTCTTAATGATTACTTTTTACGGTGTTTATGTAGAAGTTACAATATAACGCGCTTAGTTTTATATAGGTGTAATGTACAAAGTAATGTAAAAAGTAGAATTAAACATTTTATAAGAAAATGTGCAGTTTTCAGTTTTACGTGCAACCACAAAAATTTGGTTATTGATTTCCTTTTAGATTATTTAGTTCTGTATGCAATTCGCAATTTTTGTAAATATCTTAATGATTTAATGTGTGGCAAGCGCGAAAGACTTTTACCAACTTCATGTTCACTCATTAAACAGTGCATCGCAATTAAAAATAGTAAGTATAGGAAACATTGTAATTATAAATGTAAAAAATGCAATATTGAATAGAACGTATTTAAAATGTAATAAAATGTTTTAATCTTTTTTATTTTTAAATAAAAATTATAAATTAGCAAGGAATGGATAGTATGGATTTCAAATTCCCGCGTTTCGACCCGTTAGTTGTGTGACACAAAATTCAGATGGCGTTCGATTTCGTGCTAACAGAAAAATACATTGAGTGACACTACCCTGTCTTAGAATCGTATTATTAGTGGTAGATTTGATCAGTAAGACAGGGACGTCAATTCGCAACGTAGATAAAGTATACAGTTTATTTATCTATAGTTACCCTCTGCCATTTTCACCTTAAAAATGATCTAAACATTCCTGAAATACACACTTTCGATGTCAGTATTTACGAAAAACGAAGTGTTGGTGACAACTGACGGATCGTCGAATTGTTGCGTAGGTGGCTACAACTGCACTTGGACCCATTGGACTGTCTCATTACATGTACTTGCAAATAGCAAAGAATAAGTGGTAACGTCGAATTACACGTAGAATTTGTCAGTGAGTGCAACAAACACCGAAAATATTCATTTTAGTTAGTTTCCATCGTTGATACGTGTCTCGTCTTACTGTATTCTATCTCGTGATTATAGTGTTTGTAAATATGATATGATTTTGCACACACAAATTAATTTTTTGGTATGTAAAGACAAACTTTTTCTTTCTTGTTTTTCAAATGCTATCGATCCAACATTAATTCTCTACTTAATTTTCTCTCGCCTCTGTTGTTTTAGAATTTTATTATTTTCAAAAATATGCTACTCAAAGATGTGTGTGTCAATAATCGGTAAACAACTCCATTATTTTCTTTTCATAATAATAATAATGCTTGGTGTGTGATTCATCTGCGATCAATAGACCGTGAACCTTTATGCAAAATAAAAATGTTTTGTATTGATCATGGGAAGCAGGAATAACAAAAAAATGCAATTCATCCATTAACAACTTTGTTACACTAAAAGCAACATTACAACATTCTTGCATTATTTAAATTTTTCACTGTTTTATACTTCGTCTAACTAATTTCTTTGTAAGCGCATAAAGATCCGCAGTCTAGTGTTTAAGCATGATATTGTAATAATTCCTAACAATACTCATAGATTTGCTATAATTTTATTGATCGTGTATTTGCATGTACACGAAATATTTTAATGTTTCTTGTACTTTATAGATTTCACTCGCGACTGTATAATTACAGTCAGCTTTACACATAGCAATCATGGAACAAATGATTGCTTTGAGCACGCAAAATCCATTGTCGTTATTAGTCAAATTTGGAATGATGGCTTGGAATGATACATGCGGCAATGAAAATTGTTCTGGACATGGCGAATGCCACAATGGCACTTGTTTATGCGAGGTAATCACTTTTGATAACGGTAAAAGGACTTTGGACCTACCAGATTTGTCTTTACATGAAAATTTCATGCCCATTTGTAGATTCAATTCGACGGACTGGAGTGTCATGTTCCAAATTTAAGTTACTACGTTGCATTCGCAACAATATTTTTCATGCTGGCGTTTATTTGCCTGATACAGCTTATAATGTGTATCGTTGCCGAATGGCAAAAGATGAAAGCACCATCTTTCCTTAGAGCATGCAGAGTCACCACGCAAAAAGTTTTATATTTTATTGTTTTTCTGGCATCGCTAATTCGAGGCGCATACTTCACATCTCCTGTAAGTATAATCTTGTCAATTATTCTTCATTCTTTATGTCTATTAGATCTAATATAATGTTCTTACAGAATGCATTCAAAGAAGGATGGTCGAGGAGTTTACTGTCGGCATATTATCCACTTGTTTTAAGTGGTTCGTCATTAATTGTTTGTTTCTGGGCTGAAGTATTTCATTTGAGAGATATGTCGTGGGACAAGCCACAATTTCTTTCGAAATCGTTTATGGGTTTTGTAGTATTTAATGTGTTAACATATTCTTTGCTATTGGCAGAATTCATTACAGCTCAAATATATTCGCAAGAAGATCAGGTAAATTCTATTCGAACATAGAAAGAATTAGATGTTATTATTAATACACTCAAATATACATTTAATTATATTTTTGCAGAGCACATACACACACATTTTTAATGGATGTTACGCAGTACTTTTGTTTATTGTTGTCATCTTCTTCTTAATTTATGGAGTAGAAGTTTTCTTCAAGGTCTGTTTAGAAAGTAATTAAATATATTCCTCGATATATCGTACACGTTAAAACAATCTTTTCATTTAGATCCGAGGTGGATTTCTGAACGACTATCAGGAAACTGGAGTTGGGAATAAACGTACAGTTCCTGATTTAAAAGCGAATCCTGAAGAACAAGTTACTGCAAAATTATTCGATCCCATTCCTAGCACATCGCACGACTTGCAAGTGCAGGAACAGATAAATATTTCTCAATTGCATCAGTCTCGTGTTGGATTATTATCGCAAGCTTTCATGCTTTTCATCATAGTTGGATTTTTGTGTAGCGAAACGTTAAGCGAATTTTGGAAGACTAAGTAATTCTAGAAAAATCTATACGTATTGTGCAGCATGTGGCATTTCATTTTCATTTAATGTGTTTTTATTACAGGGTTCCGTTGCACAGCAGGAATTGGCATGACGTTGTTTTCCGCGTTATCGAAGTTGGAGTGATATTATGGTTTCCATGCGTGTTGTGGAATTGTTTCAGGTGGATTCCTTTGAAATCAAGTTTATAATCCTTAGCACTCGAATATTATTATTAAAGATTTAAGTATTGTATGAGACATATCAATTTAAGGGAACATTTATTCAGAAAACACTATATTCTTACTGGTCTAACGTAATACCTGACACAATCATTTCTCTCTATTTTAGTCCAGAACAGTTGTGGATTTTAAATCCGAAGCGCATATTTAAAAGATTAGATCACTCGAAGTATGTGAAGGAAATTGAATTACAAGACAAAAGTGGAGAACAAGACGCTGCATTGTTTTCTGATGGAACGTCGATTAGTAGCAAAGATTGTTGGATCTGTTATGACAGTGATAGACAAGATGCTGGCCCGTTAATACAACCTTGCCAATGCCGAGGTGATGTTAGCGCAGTTCACCACAACTGCTTACGTCGATGGTTAGTCGAGGTAAGACATTGTAGTTCTGTCTATTTATTTCGTTTATATTAAGTTGTTGCATATGAAATGTCCGATTTTTAGCAATTACATTAAAGAAACGAAGAAATAGGACTTTTGAGGGCGACAACGCCTAGATCAATCTTTTATATAACGTTTTTGACTACTGAAAAACCCTATTTTTGTATTATCGAGAAAAGAGTCCACTCCCTTAAGGACTAGTTTCGTACCTCAAAGTTTTATATCTATATAATAAAAATGAAATGCTGTTCCGAAAGGCTGGACCGATTTAGCGAATTTAAAAAAAAAGTTCGTTGTAGTCCGAATGAGGTTTTTAGAGTAAATAAAAATTGGAATAGTTGCCCGGTAACATGAAAATTCGGGAAAAAATGAAAGTGCTTTTTTCTTTGGGATTTTTCTATAAACTCAAGACTATAACTCACGATTCGAACGACGAATATGCTTAATTTTTTTTGTTCGTTATGGTCCTGAAAAAATTCAAGACAATTAGAAAAATCATAATATTTGAAACGGTACAAGTAGAGTAGCTTAACATTAATAAATACAACGATCACTCAGAAATGCCGTTTTTTTCTCATTTTTACTTTGAAATTAATTACAACTTTAAATTACCAATAGCTTTTCACAAATTCACAAACTGATGGCAAGCAAATTTATTGAAATTTGGACAGGACAACGTCTGTCGGGTTCTAGCTAGTCTGTCTAGCTAGTCTATAATATAATAATATGATATATAATATATCTCTATAATAAACCTATAGACTGTAACAGCATTTCTTGATCGAAATACGTTTTATAAGACTCGCATTCTGAAGTTGGACATTTCTCTGCAATAACCTAATAGTTTCTTCATATTTGTGTGTATGTTTCAGAGTTCTGTGAACGTTGATAGTCTGACGTGCAAAGTGTGTGGTGCGCAGTATAATGTGGAACACGCGAACAGATTAGATTGGCAGAACGGTATGACGTCGCGACACTGTTTGCAAACCATTGCCATTGTTACAACAATGTGTGGGTCATCAGCAGCTGCCTGGACACTAATACAATTAGTCGAGGGTCCTATCATCAGAATGTTCGCGGCTGGTACAGCATTGCTGGTCATGTACGTTTGCATAAGGTAAGTTGAGAACGATCGTTAGCGGAAATATTCAACACAGATGGAAATTAATTTATCAAGAAAATGATTTGCAGGTTTTTAAGTTTGAACACGGTGGTAGCATATCAACGTGCCAAAATTTCCTCCTTGAACATTATTAGTTCTGATAATAGCGGAGCGGCACACGTTTCTACCATCAGTCACACAGTTTGTGTAGACTTGGCGAAGTCTGAAACAGCCACAATATAATCAGTACTTGCCTATTTTTCTTTTTACCGATAAGAGTAATCTACCGAAAAATTTAGAAAAAGATCTTTGACGATTTAAACGAATGTAAATATCGTGTGAAAGTGTGTACATTATACGCAGAATAATTTTTCTATGATCCTCGACATCGTGAAGCAAACTATTGCCGATATTTGCTCGATGAATTATGAGAAATCGATTCTGCGATAATCTACTGCTATTTTGAGAAAGGAAAAACGATTGCCAAATTTTCAAATTTTCATACATTTTTCAACTAGTCTGTTAACCAGTTACCGTAAACTTAAGAAATTTTTATTGTATTTGCTTTTTTTAGTAGTGGACGTTACGTTTATGTTATCAACATATCTTATTGACATCAAATTCTATGCTGCTAAAAAACGGAGGGTTTTTGACTTAGATCGATATCGATAATGTGATAACTTTTGAGGGTGTAATTTCAGGGTCATACGAATTTAATATTGGACGTTCAATATAAATGTTACTTTTGACATTGTACAAAATTACTGAAATTATAGGAGAACGAGATATTGAAAGAAATATTTAAAGAGACAGCCTTGTCTCGTAAACATCATCCAAACGAAACAGAGTGTTTCGATATCTAGGAGTAATAAGAATTACGAAGGGGAATGTTGAAAACATTCGAAATTTATAAAAGTTACGTATAGCTTTTTTTATGGTTTCTGAAACTACGTAAATGTAGAACGACGTTTTCATTTACATTAAAATGTAAACATGGAAACTACAGTGTTTACACGTATAATTGTTTATTTACGCATATAGGACGGATCATCTCGAATTATAAAATTACATTCTAATGTATAGCCGTCTGAGATATGATAAAAATAACTTTTATTTGTTGATCGTAATTGTACGATTATATAAACTGTATACTTCATTTATGGTTGTAGATAAAAAGTTGTGAATAGTGACACGTATTTAATAAAAAAATTCATTGATGCGCTACGCTTCTTAATAGGTAATTAGCATAGATTGTTTCCGCGGTATACGAATTTTATATTTGAGAATACTCGTATGTCATATGATATTTAGTTTTGTAGATTGTATATAGTATACGTTATAATTGAAAAAAGTGATGTATGTCCTATTTCGGATGGAAAATATGCCATGTAATATCGCAATTCTAACAAATATTTTGTGCTGCATTTTGTTTTCTTTTTTTTTTGTAGAAATGCGAAAGAATCTTGGCTTTAACATTTGACTATTACAAATGCAAATTTAACGCTAACATACTTACATATACGTTGGTTCCATTAACGACTATTAAAAAGTGTATTTGTAGTTTACGAAATGTCAATGAGTAGGACTATTTTATATTAGAAATGACTAACAAAAGGTAATATAAAATCTGCTTACCACACGAAAGAGTTTAAATACTACGATAGGCTTATACAATGCAATAAACAAATATCATTTTCATTGTAACTATATATATTTTTTTTTAATTATGAACTTGGTTGATGTGACAAAATTTACATGTAGTTATTCTTGCAAAGTATTCTGCAGAAACCACGAAATGTGTTTATTTATGTTTACATTGTAACAAAGATTAGTGATATTTCTTTTTGAAATATGAAATCTCTGACTGGACAAATAGCTGGTATTATTTTCAATTCTGTTCTATGGGAGCAGTCTACAAATGTTGCTGTTATGATTTACTAAAACGAATTTGATTTTACATAGTGTAAATGTGTGTTAACATCAGCCATACGCATATATATGTAGAAAGGAAAGGAAAAAATAGTAATAAGCTGTGATAATATGAATTGTACGATATCTAAGTAAAACGATTATTAAATAAAGAAGTTCAAAAAAATACCAATAAAAACTATTGATTATTATTAATTTATTATTATGTTTACAAAGACAATACTTAACAATATTACGTGTACATATCAAATTAAAATACTGATTAATAAAACGGTGATAAAAGATGAAAAGTAAATTTGTTGACCAGTATACGTGGAAGAGCAGATTATAATGAGGCGTCTGATAGTATTCTTTTTTTAGGAATGATTTCGAGATACCACTTTTATTATATTATTTTTTTCCCGATAATTATTTAGGTACGTGTAAGAAATACATTTTACCAATTAAATTTATTATTTAATAAGTAATATAATTATAGATATACAGATACAACAGAACTTAAGATATCGCTTAATATGAACTACTAATTTGAAGTTTATATTTCTCGACATTAGATCTGCTCTGACTGTGCAATAATGTTACCTGTTGCCATGTGTAAGTGTAAATATTGCGGCAGGTTACTTCTTCAGGTCGAAGTTGGATACTGATGGATAAAATTTAAATGCAATTTCTTTTCTTGCTCAACCTACGCTGAAACACAGTATGCATTGTATGACAAAACGTTCATCGAGAATAATTAACCAAGATTAAAATTGTAGTCTTCTGCTCCAAAATCGAGTAAAATGAGAAAACGATAATGAAGATTAGATATACACATATTTCGGGTATTGAGATACGTTCAGTTTTTTTCTCTCTCGTTTTAACACGTTCCGTGTATTTATTTAATGCGGTAAAAACATTTTATAAAAACATTTTATAAGACTGTAGAATATATTTCCACCAAAAGAAGTAGGCATTTTAAAAATACAGTATAGAACAAAGCACATGCCTAAATAAGCAAAAACGGCTCGGCACGAAACGTGTTAAATAATTA
The DNA here is from genome assembly GCA_028455595.1 of Lasioglossum vierecki. Classification (NCBI taxonomy): domain Eukaryota; kingdom Metazoa; phylum Arthropoda; class Insecta; order Hymenoptera; family Halictidae; genus Lasioglossum; species Lasioglossum vierecki. Next base: position 10,328,649 of record CM052339.1, on the reverse strand, counting down.
GGTTTACAGTTTACTTTTAGAATTAAATACTTCACCTGCGATGCCTGCAATTGCTTCCGAAGCAAAATATTTCACATCAACGTCGCTATCGGTATTGAGCTTATCAAGTACAGGTTTCACTTGAGCTTGCACTGCGCAAGGCTCAAGATAAGGTCCAATCTTTTGGAGAGTTTTCGCAACGTTAAATCGTACGTTGGCAACATTATCCGTGGCCATTCCTAACACTGTTGGAAGCATCACCTTTGTTGTTATTTCTGGACCACACACTTCGGCCAATACCTGCGATCGTCGATTAAGCCAAAGATAAATACGATGATCCAAAATTCAGGCAATACATCATGTTTCAATAATTGTCTTACTCACGTTGATACAAAACAGGCAGGTCATTCTGTGAAGGTAATTCTGATCTCTCGACATTGCTAGAACTTTTGGTATTACTGTGTTTTGTGCCCACTCCGGTCCGAATTTTTCCACCAACTTTTTCAAATTTAATGTTGCTGCTTCTCTGATAGCGTACACATGATCTACCAGCCATGTCATGCACAGAGAATTTAATTTCTCGTCGAAAAATTCAACTCCAAGCTGTCCAGCTAATAACGGCATGTACCTAGATCATGTTTACATTTAATATTTTAAATAACCAATCTAGATGTAAAACGTATTATCAGACATACGTACTCTATAATGGCTAATCGAACTCGCCATTTCGAATCCTCAGCCAACTCTACAATAGCTGGCAAAAGCGACTGTGAAAGTTGTTGTATGCCGATTACTTCGTTAACGCATTCTAAATTACTGATAATGTTGAGTCGCACTTCTGGACATTCATCTCTAAGTTGTGATAAGAATAAAGGTAGAAGATGTTCGATCGTGCTGCAAATATATTTAGACATTTTTAATGTTACTGTCGTGTAGTCAGTTATATTATTACTAGACTAGATATTTTTATGCTTATATTGATATAAAACATTTATACGCACTTGTGTTTCCCAAGTATTGGACTAAGACCCATTATAACACTCGCTAAAGCTGATTTCACGTGTTGATTTGCATCCGATACGAGTTCTTTAACTATAGGTAATATATTCGTCATAATTATGGATTCCTGATTGAATTTATCAAGATTCTGACAGAAGTCGCGAACTTTATCTGCCGCTGCAGCTCTCACTTCGGCTTCTATATCTTTTAGGAGTACATGAAATGCTGGTACAAGATCTATATTTGTAATTTCTGGCCCGACAGCTTTTTGCAGCTGTAAAATAATAAATGGAAATTAAGAATGACGAATAATTATGATCCAACTGTCCACAAGAAGAGTAGATATAGAATAGGGTATTTACATCGGTAAATTTATCTGCAACCATATAGCGTACACGCCATGACTGATCAGTTGCACACTGTCGAAGTGTGGTCATAACTAATTGTTCTACATCTTCTCGTGGTAATAAAGCTGCGATGCTGACACAAGCTTCGACAGCTAAGAGACGTACAGAATCCTGTTGAGTTTAAATATCATGTGAGTCCTACAAATGATTATCACTAGACTGCAGATTTTTATACATTTAAGAAGAAATTGGCTAGGTGAAACGAATTTGCATTTAATTCATGTTGCCTACAATCGCTATTGAACATTCTATTTTGCATAAAGATTCACAGTCTAATTGTCATCAATAGCGAAAGGAATAATTCTGATGTCGCCTTACTTGTTCATCTTGTGCTAAAATGACAAACATGGGAATTAAATCTGCTTTCACATATTCAATTTCCATAACTTTTGCAAATTCTCCTAAGTTCGAAGCAGCAGATCGACGTGCCATCGGTGTGTCATCCTGGCACAATTTGCGAAAATGACATCGTAAAGATGCTATGCGTGGATGAGAAACACAAGTATATAAATTAATTTTGCATATTCCTGTATTCTAAAACTGAGATTATCTTCCTTACATTTGACTGATGGACTGACTCGTGGATAACAGACACTGAATAGGCCACATGCTGAGGTTCTTGAGGTGAACCAATCTCCTCCTGCTAAGCGATCTATCAAAGGAACAAACTGTTCCTCTAAATCTTGTGGACTATGCTGAGCAGCAATTGTTCTCAATGATTCCACTGCTTTGTCCCGAACTACTGTTTCCTCGACTGTGGCCAAGGTCTCCAGTGGTTTCTACATAAAAGAAAATTTTCCATGAACTTTTATTTTTCGCTGAAAGTTTTCGGCGATTTGAAATTTAAGGGTCAACATGTTTCAAAGAATTTTGAAAGCTTCTATACTCCTATTTTGTTGAAATTCTAAGAACAAGTTCCATTTAGATGAAAACGATATTTTCCAGAAGAATGTTTGGTCCAAGTTAAATCTGGGACAAAAAGTATTAACAGGACCTAAGATTGAGAATAGCTTCGAGTGTGAAGGTTTAAAAATATAATATCGAACCATAAATAGGAAGCATAGAATAGAATTCCAATAGTTTGACCTAAAGATGGTAAACAATAACATTCGGCTGATAAGATCTTAAACAATATTATTACCAATAAACAGTGAACATATTCTGGACCTCCTACAAGAGGCGTAAACTGTCCAAGTTGTTCTGCCAATGCTAGGAGAACTTCGTCTTCATCGTACATAGACTCCGTTAAAAACGGTATTAATTCACTACGCGTTCGTTCGACGCCCAAAGCAAGAGCGATCGTGGATAGCTTCTTTATCGAGTTCAGCCGTAACTGTAACACAAAAGATTCTATGGAAACACAAGTATGGGATTAATTTAATTAGTATGCTCAATGGTTTTGCTCAATCCTAGCAGTATAATATATATCTTCGGCCGGAAGTTTTAAATGGTCGGAGAGTGCAACGTGATAATTGTTGCAGCCTCGAATAAGAACGTTGGGCATGTTAATACGATAAGTAGACCATTGATAGTAAACTGACAGGAGACTATAAACGTATATTTTGCTCGGTAGTACGCTACCGCTCCAGCCGCCTTGACACTGTGTCTTCTCCGGTGGCTGTACGTGCCTCAGCAAGCCGATTATTTTACAACCGTGTAATATTGAGTTCTAGCACATTCTGAATTACCTGTACATCTTCGTTTTTTAGTTCGTCGATTAAAACAGCGATCGGATAAAGACTGTCGTCCGCGTGAGAGTCGCTCGCCGCCATTTTGCTGCCGATCACACCAGCGCTTGGAAACTCCTGTGCATCAAGTAATGTTCAAATTACTGCGCCATCTGATGGCTGCCAATTATTACAGCGAACCAGCGGCACATGTAAAATTTACTTTCGTAAGTATGTATTCTCTCGTAATTCACGAGCATGCCAAAATCTACGGTGGCAATATAATCGATAGAGTTCGTATTTTCAGAAATGTCTTCTCCCACAAACAAGTAACAATGATTTCTGAAATTTATAAAACAACGTATATCCGATACAGTTTCTAGCTGGTAGAATTTAAAAAGGGTAAGAAACAATGTATTTTTTAAGCACTCGAATAACGACTCTGGAAAAATAGAAAAATCTGTATCTTCGAATTAAATGTGTCATCGCAATTACGCTAGCCAATATTGCTATGTAAGTCCATACTATTTAATTTCACTTTAAACGATTGTTAATTTATATGTTACTGTAAATGGAATTGCAAAAATGGAATTTCGAACGTAAATTTCATCATCGCCGGTAACGTTGCACGTTAGAATGTTACATATTCCGAGAATCCAATTGACAGTTATGAAAAAACACATTACTCATCCAGTCTATTCCCTAATGGTCCGTGATAACGTGTGATTCGCAAGATACACGTCATAATGAATAGAGTTTCTTTCTAGCGATAACCTCGTTTCCCACAATTTTTGTGGACAATTTATTCGTTTATTCACCTATTTTCGTACGAAATGTAAACACAGTGTCCACTCAGGAAAAGCTCGTTACGTTTTAGACGTTAGTACATCCTTGCTATCTCTTCTCCTTTTTGTCTTTTCTTCCTTGCCAAAGGGGAGAGAATAATAAAGTCCCGGTTACATGATATAAACACGCTGTAGAGGGTTCGGATCAGGGTGTCTTATATAGCGACGCCATGTTACTATGTGCGTGTCATTTCCGAACTATGAATTGCCGAAGTGCAGTCGGTTAAGCAGAGTCTTGTGCTTTTCTGTCATCTGCGATGCATTTTTCTGTCCACGGTTCTGAATTACCGACTCAGAAATTCTTCAGTCAGCCAGCGAACTACTTGCACGAGTTATGTTTACCGCATATTTTCTTTGATTTTACCTGTTTCTTAACCGACTTCGAAAAAGGAGGAGGTGACTTATTTCGATCTGTAACACTGCCTTTTTTGTGATAGAATCCGAATGTGGCTCCGAAATTCAAGGACAAGAATAACTTTATGGAAAGTCTTTTAAACAGTTTTCCACCGATTCAGTGGTGCAGTCGCGACAATTTTGAAACATCTTTTATGCAGTGGGTGTAAGTACAAAGTATTCGTACACATTTTTAAAGCAAATAACCTTATCAAAATTAGACTCGACAGCAGTGTGGGGCAAAAAGTAATTACAATTACAATTACTTACCAATTACTGTAATTTGTAATTGCAATAAATAAAAGTACAATTACACGTAATTGTAATTGGCAATTGCTATTACTTTTCGAATCACTGTAATTGTAATTGTGGTCCGCAATTACAATTACTGGTTGAGCCAAATTAATTACAATTACAATTACTTATCAATTACCAAATACATATAATGTATTTAATAAATAATAAATATTTCCTAACATATGTTTTTTGTTTGTTCTTTTTAGACATTTTCTTTGAGTAGGTATCTAATATTTTTTTAGTGCCATTTTGGCGTTAAGCAATTGCAACTACCAATTACAATTACTTGTAATCAAATTACAACTACTTGTAATTGCAGAAATAAAAGTACAATTACATGTAATTGTAATTGTGGTCCGCAATTACAATTACTGGTTGAGCCAAAGTAATTGCAATTACAATTACTTTAATTCGAAAAGTAATTACAATAACCAATTACAATTACTGTAATTCGAAAAGTAATTGCAATAAC
>CM052339.1:10302501-10323490 GCA_028455595.1 Lasioglossum vierecki | reverse complement strand
GGGAAACTATCAAGGAAATTCCTTTTCGTATTGTTTACGGTCATCAAGGGCATAATTTATAACTGCGTATGTCCGCTCGTTGTTTGGGTTGAAGCGGTCGACGCGCGGTGGTTGTAAAATCTTTTCGGCATCTATCGGTATCTTATTGGAAACGATTGTTTTTGTTTGGAGGGCGGAGTTTTCACGCGGAAGTCGCATTTAGATCGCAGTAATGTTTTGACCGTGGTCGGAGTACTTTCTCGTTCGCTGTCGCGATTTTGGAAAGTTTGCTGTGAAGTGTTCAGTGAAAAGCAGGATATTTATTCGGACATATTCGCCTGAGAGGTACAGCAGATTCTGAAAAAGTAAGTAGACTTTACATCAGCACAGTAGATTATAATCAAATATGCGTTTATTTTTATTATTTTTTGTTGTACGTCGCCTAAACAATGGTCATTAGCGACGGGCCGACTGATATTTTTGTTTATAAATTTCTTTCTATTTCTTGACATTTATTCTTTATAGAAAGTTTTATTCGCGGCGCAGAGGTTCGATCATTTACAACAATAAATAGCCATTTTGTGGGATAGTAAACGCCGCGCCGCGAATAAAACTTTGTATTATCCTGAAGATAAATTACGATCGATAAACAATTAATTAATTAATTTATTCTTTATACTATGAATGTTTAGGATATGTTATCTGGTCCGCAAACAGATTTGCAAGTGCTACTTATTATTAGATTTCGGGTTTTATGCAATTATGGAAAAAGTGATTGGGAGCAATTAAAAACAGTATAAAGGCTACAATGATTTAAGAGTGCAAATCTATTTTTCTCAACTTGTTAAAACTTTTAAAGTAAGCTCTGTTTATGTGACTCTAGTCATTCGGTGCATTCGGTGCAAGCAATTTTTATTTTTCGTAAAAATCCGCAGTCTACTTATTACACATGCCCCTGCATGAGAGCAACCATATTGCACGGTCGCCAAGCAGATAACATATTACTTAATGTCATAATCTTATCAACATATAACAATTGTACCGGTTATATTGAATAAAAAAAATATATTTTTTCTTTTCGATAATCAGGTTTAAATAACGTTTGTTTTATTAATATATTCAGCATTGATAAATAAATGTCCTTATCTATATCGACTTATTGAACAGATAATACTAGACTGTGAATTGTATTTATGCAAAATAAAAATGTTTTGCATTGATTGTGGGAAAGTGGAATAACATAAAAATTGATTTCATCCCTTAACAACTTTTTTAATCTTTTACCGTTTTATATTACGATCATTTTTTACATAAATACGATCCAGATTTAATTATTAGTAGGGGTAACAATTTAATAATTACTAGACAATTTTTTTATTGCTACAATTCGTATTTATAAATAATGTTTTACCAGATTTTCCTGAGGTTTTCTAAGTGATAAAAAGCTCCACTCTGACGTGACAGATAACGTTTTTTAAAATGCAACATTACGTTTATGTTAAACATACACACGCCTTTAAAACTGTTATAAAAAAACCGAAATGTCCAGATAATATCGGTTTCGATTATGGTTTTTATTTCTGTTCTTACATCGGTTCCAATCACTTTTAATCGGTTCCAAACAATTACGTTATATCGGTTTTATCTGTAAATAATACACATAATAATAATTTATAAGAGTAAGTTTTGCAGTGTAGTATATAACAAAAGTTTCTAATTTATATCTCTTTGTAGCTCCAGTATCTACATTCGTGTCAGTTATGCGTCGTAAAAAAGGCAAGATATCTATCACTATCTTTAACGTTATTTCATACAATTATCGGGTCATATTCGAGGCACAAATGTTTTAGATTGCAGGTACCAATTGCGATATCGTGCCAAGGTGAGCTACGTACACTACAAAATTTTATTGCACTCGTCCTCGTATTTTTACACTCCGATGGAAGTGACCAGAACAATGTGTAAAAGAATATTGGTGAGTGCACACCGGAAAAATATCGGGTGTTTAGCCAGTAATACCATAAATTACATACTACGGTTCATTGCGTCAGCTGATAAAACGATGCAACATTGTGTATATAACACCATTGTTCCTGCCATTGTCTGACGCAGCTAGAATTTTTTTTACTTGCAGGGGTAGTTATATCTCTTACTTGAATAAAACTTGGACGCGTGTTTCTTGAATGCACTGCCATCGAGAGTCGACAATCGTAGAATATTTCGCGGAACCGTTTGCAATCAGTGCCATTTGTTGTATATTATAAATAACAAGATTTTACGGTCGACACAACGTATAAACAATTTCAATTTGTTTGAAGAAAACAAGTTTTCCAAGACGCACGCATTCTTCTAGCGTTGTTATCCCAGGTAAACACTGTTTCGAACTGATAATTGAAATTTATTATCTTCTCAAATCATTCTAGTCAAAACAATAGCGTAGAGCGTGACAGTTATTATATCTCTGTGTATAATCGAAGCGTCTTATCGTAAAACAAATGTTAGGAACTACGACGAGATCTAACTGTGGAATATCAGTTTTGATTGTTTCGATGTTTCATAGGATTTTCTGTTTAGCGAAGCACGGGTTAGGTAGACCGCGAGTGCACTCGGTTCTGTTCAAGCGACATGTCCCGTTTGAACGTGGATGACGTGAAATTAGTTGAAGATACGCTGGATGACGCTGGCATAATAAGAAGCATAATCAAGTCAGGGAACGAAGAGGAATCTTTTTATATCGTGGACGTTGCTGCTGTGGTCCAGAGATATAAAGATTGGATCGCAAAAATACCACGGGTCACTCCGTATTATGGTACGTACGTATTATACAATCGTATTGTTTCTTTTTATTAACATTCGTTAGTAAAATAAATTTTTTTAGCTGAATTATAATAGATTGCAGTGAAATAGAAATTTAGTTTGTTTCTTAACACTTTCACAACCGCTGACACCAATGTGGTGTCGTGGGCAGGCCAGTCGTTGTATTTTGTTTTATATTTGCACGTTTCAATAATTATCACACAAAGGGAAAATATTGTTGTATAATAATGTTGATTATTGATTTATAATAATAATGTTAATTATTTCATTAATTTACTGCGCAAACATGCGGTTGTGAAAGTGTTAATATTTTTAATAAGTTGAAAATAATATAATAGTATTTTTAAATGCACGAAATAGTAGAAACATAAGAAACATTGAAGAGTATTGTTTTGCAGTTAAGATCCGTTCAGTTTCTTTCGAAGACATATTCTTTTACGCATTTCTGATAATGTGTAAATAGCGGATCTTTATGAAAAATAAATTTTTTTTAGCTGAATTATAATAGACTGCAGTGAAATAGAAATTTAGTTTGTTTCTTAATATGTTTAATAAGTTGAAAATAATATAATAGTATTTTTAAATGCATGAAGTAGTAGAAACATAAGAAAATTGAAGAATATTGTTTTGTAATTGAGTTATTAGTACGTCGAATTTTTATACGTGTTTCGTGCGAGAAATTTGCTAGTAACAAAAATAATTCGAGTTTTATATTTTCTTGAATATATTTTTTCCAATGATTTTTAAAATTTTCCTTTTTAGAATACATGTTCTCTTAGCACATGTGAAATAGTATAATCGAAACCTTGATAGATTAATCAGTTTAACTGCTTAAGCTTCTATAAATCTGATAATGCTTTAGATCTCGGATTTGATTTTAGCTATGAAATGTAATCCAGATCCTACAGTGATCAAGACTCTGGCGAGCCTAAATGCCGGCTTTGATTGCGCCTCTGAGGTACAAACGTTGTTATTGTTGTCACTTTAACTCTTTGCACTTGAAGTTGTTTTACTTATAAATTGGAGTTGTAATATTTTGAAATATCTCCTCGGTAATGTGAAGATTGTTTTGATCGGTGGTATCGCTATTTTTAGTGGCCCTTCAGTGTTCTCATTCGAGGGCAAAGGGTTAATCTGGCAATGTTAGAGTCGATGGATCGCGAACGATCAGAATGTTCAATTTGATTGTTCGAAACAGCAAGAGATAAAGGATGTGTTGGTGCACGGGATACCAGCGAGTCGAATTGTTTTCGCGAACCCGACGAAGTTATCCTCTCACATCAAATTCTCAAAGAAAGTCAACGTCGACAGACTGACCGTTGACAGCGAAGCTGAGCTTGTCAAGATCAAAGGACTGTTCCCGGAAGCAAAGTGAGTTTTGCATATTTTGCATATTCTCACATAAGAATTCAAAAAGGGACGTCAAATAATAAAAAGACAAAATTTCATATAGAATATTTCGGTGTATGGGGCTGTAGGATGGGAGAATATTTCTCCACGATAATTAGAAAAACTAGACAAATACGATGGTAAAAAAGAATAAAAAAATCGGTGAAGTTACAATCTTTTACGTTGAGCGTGTTTGTAAGTTGATTGGTTCCAAGGATAACATTGTTACAGTTACGGTAGAGACCTTTACAACAATTACATAAATAAATAAATTTATTAAATTGAATAAATAAAATTGTACGACGCCTGTTTGTAGAAACAATTTTTATTGCTTCGAAATCATTGTCAGGAAGTTAAAAATAATCGAGTTCGGTGTACAAAACAACGGATCTTTATGCAAGATAAAAATGTTGTATGTGAATTTATAACAAACTTGGAAAAAAAATAGAAATTTATTTTTTCTCAATACGTTTAGTAGGTTGAAAATAACGCGACAGTATTTTGTAATTCTTCCAATGATTTTACCGTATTAACTGATTTTTTGATGATGAACATTTTTTAACGTTTCTTTTGTATTGGCAGGATAGTGATCCGGATTCGATGCGACGCCGAGAACTCGGAAGTGTGTCTGGGAATGAAATTCGGCTGTAGCCCGGACGAGGAAGCTATCCGTTTGATCCAGCTGACGAAGCATCTCGGTTTAACTTTGCACGGGCTTAGCTTCCACGTGGGAAGTCCCTGCGGAGAAGTAGACGCTTATGGCAGGGGTATCGCGGTCTGCAAACGGCTGATCGCTGTTGCGAAATCGATCGGCGTCCATATCAAATTGATTGATATCGGGGGAGGATTTCCTGGCGAATCAGACACCCAACTGGATAGTGTAAGATTGTTTATTCTTTTTCTTATTATTATTTCATCGTCATAAGAGATTTGTCTCAATTATATCTATTCATGTTGTTTATGAATTCTCTAGTTCATTGATCGTTGCAAGAACTTGGTATAATCTTGTGGCCACGAATATCATCAATGAATGCTTTAATTCAGTAAATACTAATCGAATATAATTCACAATGTTTGATAAATTGACAGTCTTGTCGAGCAGTTATTTACATTGCTCAACTTTTAACCCTTAGCACTCGAATGGTGACTCAGATTCACCATTAAAAATTGCTGTTCAATTATTCAAAATCTGGTTTACATTATTAAATATTTAATTATTGTATGGGGTATTGTACCAATTTCATATTCGTAAATTTTAAAAAGTCATGAGGGTTGGAAATATTCCAGGTCGGAAGAAATGTTTAATTTTCGACTGCAAAGGGTTAAAAGGATTACTATTGTTGTATTTATATACATATATTGTTCTATTTCGTTCGCATAATTGTATTTAGTTTGCCTCTGTGATCAACGAAGCTATTAAGGACCTTGACCCAGGCATCGAGATCATCAGTGAGCCAGGACGATATTTCGTGACGTCGGCATTTACTTTAGCATCGTACTTGCACTCGAAAAGGCTCACCTTCTTCAAAGGGAAGGAGATAAGAATGTACTACGTGAACTGCGGTGTTTACACTTCTTTTTTAGAGGAGCTGTTGAAATTGAAAGCGAGAATTCCAATTCCTTTGGAAAAGGTACTGGTATTATGTCTTAAGTATGTTAATGGTTTAATCCAGCAGCAGACTCGGTTTTTAAAAATCAAAGACAAAGAATTTAAAACTTGCTAAGATATTGCAGAAAGCTACAAACTATTTCGTGCAATATAATCTGATAATTTCTTCTAAAATTGTGTCTTAAAAATGGTTAAGCTGTCCTCAGGCACAGCACAGACATTCGAAAGCTTATCGGAGCTTTTGTTATAGGCTTTAGATAGGTAAGGTTATTTATCTATTATCATTCTAGCCAGCGAGCGATGAAACATTTATTTCCTCTGTTTGGGGGCCAACTTGCGATTCGTTGGACTGTATATTAAAATGCGTGATGCTACCTGAAGTGGAGATTGGCAATTGGTTGATTTGGCGAGATATGGGGGCGTACACCATTGCTCTCTGTTCTTCTTTTAATGGTTTCAAGTCACCCAAAGTGTTCCCATTCGTACGGAAAAGTGAATGGTTGGTTCTGAATACAATCTCGCAAATACTAATAAAATGAGAACGCTTTGAACGATTCTTAATTATTTATTGAATTTCAGGAATGATATCAACGCATATATAAATGCAATACAGAATTCAGAAAAAGTTGATTGATTAGCGATGGATGCTACCATAATCAGATATCCCCTTCAATATATCATAGAATTATATATAATGCAATTTTGTATAATTTCTATCTTAGAGACTTTCTTATATTAAGTCACGCCTGGATTTATATATGAAATATACAGTTCGCTATTTGTTTTTGATTTAATCAATCGACAATAAACATTGAGAAATTCTAGTATAGGTGACTAATCGATTATTACGATTAAATACTGTCAAATATTTGGTTTCGATGATTAAAACCAAATGTGATGTGTGCTTAGTAATAAAGTTCGGATGTCGTTTAAACGTAGCACATGTATACACGAATTACAGTAACAAACGTGTCGTTAGCGAAACCTTGCACGACGCTGTATTGTTTAAATAAACTCCAAACAGTTTACTCATCGAGCAACATTATTCTAGAGTAACATTAAGTCCTCTCCATCTGTATAAAAAAGATTGTAAATAGATAAATGAAAGCATCGGAAAATATTTAACAATTTAAAAAAGTACTCACTCTATCGCAGTGTTACACGCGCCCGGTTTCAAGCCCGAACTCAGCTGTGCATTGTACAAATCTAATCCATCTATGATATCGTCTCTGGGTGGTGTTGATTTTAACGAATCTCTCACCTGTAATACGTAATACACGTTGCGTAAAATTTTCACGGTTTAATGCTGATAAGGAAGCAGTTTTTATCGTCGCAAGGGAACACGCTAATAATTAGATTAAGAAAAATCATAATGATAATGTACACGTGATAGTATTTCTATTTACCACTTCCACAGCCTTAAATACGCGGATCAAATTCCTTCCTGTGAGCTTCTCAAGATCCTCTTTGGTCCATCGAGGATTCGCGTTGCTTTCATAGAGACGGTCGAGTAAATCTTTGTATTTGGAAACGTCCTCCAAGCCTTCGGGCATTCTGAAATATTTTTACTTTTTCTAACTTTGAACGTTTCGCTAGTTCACTATAACTGACGCAATACTCACGAACTTACGCCGTCGTAGTCGGCGCCAATGCCAACGTGATCGGGCCCGATCAGGTCACGGATGTAGTTAATGTGATCTGTGAAAAGAAATTAAATATTAAACAGTGCTCTTCAAAATTTGTACATTCGTAAATCAGGAAGTTTTGAATTTGTGAATATAAATTCATAATAATTTATAAATTCATGATAATATATAAATTCTGCATAGAATCCTCGAATTTGATCATAATAGTTTGAACATACCTATCACGTCTTGTATCGTTGCGTTTCTCGAAGAGTTGCAATTGACGAAACCCGAGTAAAAGTTTACCATTACGAGGCCATTGTTTTCTTTCTGAGAATATATTATGAATTATAAATGTTTCGTGTAACTTGTGGCAGAGATTTTTAAGGAGAGGAGACTTACCACTGTTTTGAGCACATCGTCAGGCACGTTGCGATAATGAGCGCAAACGCTGAACGCTGATGAATGGGAAAATATTATGGGAGCTTTTGTAACTGCGAGTACTCTCCTCATTACGTTGTGCGATACGTGTGCCAAGTCCACTAACATTCCCAATCGATTCATCTCGAAGATAACTGCCTGCATGAAATTATAAAACATTCAATGAATAAGGGAGGTTGAATACTATATTTACAATTATTAAAGATGATTTCTCTCTTACAACTATCTTGAAATTCAATTTTCTTTGTACTTCAATCATCGTCACCAGAACTACATACTTTAATTAGTGTGAATAAATATTTTTACCTGCTGCAATACTTTTGAATCTCCAGTAAAGTAGTATATTTCTTTACACAAATTAAAGTAGTTCTGGTGAGGACGATTTAAGTACAAAGGAAATTGAATTTTAAGGTAGTTTTAATTTAAGAGAGAAATCATCTTATCATTTAATGCTGGCAAATAGTATTAAACCACTTTTATTCATTGAATTCGAAAATGTTCAACTCACCTCTCCGAAGCTCGTTAGATTGTGGACAGAGCCATTTTCTACCGGCGATGCGTCGGCCCTAGAAATATGATAAAATTTATTTAATATTTAATATTATACAGATAAAATATAAATAGAATTATTATTATATAGATAAAATTATTTAATAGAGAAATCGCTCGAGTTGTATGGCGCATCTGAACTCGTATGTAAAACGTTGGTCACCCCCTGTGTTAGGGTGATATAATTGTATGATAATATTAGATTTATATTTATTTTTGTTATATTTTTTAAAATTTATAATTGTATGATAATTTTTAGGATTTAACGATCATTCGACTTGCCATGGCGTGTTGCAGGCGTGTGTCAACGTGAGATAACGCACACCGAGCTCGTAATAGAGCCGGAGCACTGCCAAACTGGAGTCAATGGAGTGGCCACCTTCGACGCCGATCATGGAAGCGATTTTTCCATTTTTCCAGGCTTCCTCGATGCTTTTCGCCTCGGTCACGAATTGAAGGTCATTCGAATATTTGTCGACCAATCTCTTGATGACGTCGATTTGCCGCAGCGTCAATTGCACCGCGTCTTTGTAGTGAGAGCTGCACGAAACGTACGCTGCCCAGAACTGGAATTAACAGGATTAATTAGCAACATACTTAAAGTAGGTCGTACAGGTATCGGAAGTTGTGTAAGTTAAAATTCCAAGTAGATACATCTTTCTTCTTATTACGTACTACCTTTCTTCCTCCAAGCGTTGCTGTGGCTCAGTATTTTTTAAAAGCATGTTAATTCAAAAATTCTAACCAAATATTTCAATTCAAACGCAGGTCAATTTACTCGTATGAATTCCAATGCAATGAAAAACTTGCAGAACAAATCGCTCCGAATAGCTCAATCTTTCTACTTTGACAAAGCAATAATTTTCTTTAAATTATACTTTTTTACAAAATATTCCTCATACAAACGTTGCAACCCCTTTCCACCTTCTTAGAGGTCGAATTTTTCAGAATGCCGAAATAGGTATTTGATTATTTGTATCAAAGAGCATTAAGACCAAGTATGAAGCAAATCTGACCACAAATACAATATTCCTTATACAAAAGTTGCAACCCCTTTTTACCTCCTTAGGGGTTGAATTTCGAAATATCCTTTCTTATCTCTTGAATAGATCATAAAGGAAACCTCTGTGCAACATTTCAGCTTTCTAGGGCCAAGGGTTTAGGCCTCCTAGAAGTTAGCCCCCCACTTGTTGAATTAAACAATTTCAACAATTGTGCTAAATTGTGCTAGGTTTGTGCTATATTGTGCCCGAATATTATCACTATAATATGAAAAATAAGTGGGGGGCTACTCAAAAAATCGTTTTTCTCAATTTTTCATCTTATTTTTCATATTGTAGTGATAATATTCGGGCACAATATAGCACAAACCGAGCACAATTCAACAAAATTGTTGAAATTGTTAATTCAACAAGTGGGGGGCTAACTTCTAGGAGGCAGGATTTAGCCTGGACGTTTATAGGTGAGTGAGTCAGTCAAGACTTTGTTTTTATACATATATATATATATATATATAGATTGAGTCGATTGAACTTTCTAACGATTACGAAGTGTATGGCATTAGTTAATTGAACTAATGTTCCGAATACACACCGTTTAAATTATCATGTTTCATACTCACTTGGCCGCCCACTTTTCCAGCTCGCAATCGAGGAAGATCCGTGAAACAAGATTTACAGGCTTGCCTTCCCCATTTATTATCGTCAACGAGATTATTTTCGAACTTGAAATCCGTTAGCCTGTTGTTTAGTTTGACGTACAAATTGTAAGGCAAGTCATTGTGTCTGCAAAAGAGTTTTAAATTGTGTATTTTTATAATGCATAAAATTGTTTGAGTGAAACAAGAATAACAGAACACAATCATTTATTTTCGACGAGTTCTAATTCTGGCATCATCGGAAATTCCTAATATCATAATCGCCAGATATAAGATTCTTTTAGCTAAGAACGTAATTAAATTTTTTCACGATATGATCTATCAATACAAATGATCGATACATCTCAATTTATAGTTCAATCTCTATTGTTTATCGTTCAAATGCAGCGATTAATTTGTCGAGCGATAACGAGAACTGATATTATTAAGATAAGAACACAAATGGTATAGAACAATGGCCAGATAAGGTTGAGAGTGTCAAGTAAAAAGGATTGATTGCAGAAAGTGTCTCTAATTTTGACGTGTTTGTATCTTAAAAAATAAATTTTCAGATCTGTGTCAATTATACATATTTCTCATCAATCATTCATACGTTGCAATAAAAGCTACAAACGTTTGAAGATTTTGATGAAATTTTCAGAATGTAGTTATGGTCGACACAGATTTACAAAACACACGTATTTTAAACATTTTTAATGTTGGTCCACATAAAAATGTTGTAAACACAACAATTTTTGTTATGTTCAATTTCTCATAATAATTCATTATTATATTTAATATTTTAATTGTTCCAAGTCGTATGATCCGACATTTTTTAAAAAGTTATCGTCCTTTTAAAAATGTCCAAATATTACGGTGGTTCACTTTTCTTATGAATAGAATATTCCCTAGTGGCACAAAAATGTTTTTTTTTATATGAGAAAAATATTGCATCTGAATATTGTATACATGTACAAGAAATATAAGCTAAATATTCAGAGAATATAAACTAGATATTTAAAAAATATAAAGTAAATGTGAATCCAATATTTGAAAAATATAAATTCAATATTTAAGTAACATTCACTAAAATTTTCAAATTTAAGAAAAAGTTATAACAAAAATTCCATTTTATCTTCGAAAGGACCTTATTACAATTAAGAAACTTTTATATTATATTATATAATTTCTGATATTACATAAAGATTTATTTTAATAGAAAAAAAATATCTTTTTATAATATGAAATAAATATTATCCGTACATTAGGAAAAAATATTCTATTTCTAATATTAAATAAAGATTCATTTTGTATTTAGAAAAAAATATTTTTCTCGTAATATGAAATACATATTTTCTGCATATTTAAAAAGAAATATTGGTTACTTAATATAAAATAAATATTGTATGTATATTTAAATATTAAGAAGAAATTGAATCTCTTTTTAATATTATATGAATGTATATAATATTTTGTGCTACTAGGGTTGTGACAAAAATGAGTAGTACTTTCAAACCATTAATCTAATCGAGTTTGTTCCAATTCAGATAGAAAATTAGTTCGCATAATCTTCTTACAAATTTTCGATTCACTGTTACTGTAAACGTGATCATAGAATGCGTTTATGCAAATCTAACTATTTTAGGGGCGTTAACTTGTGTTCAGTGTGCATTTCTAATGTTTATCGATGCAACGTGAACTTACCCGTCGATAATCGGCACCGAATCAAGGACATCGCTCCCTTTGAAAGTTTGAAAGCTGAGCCCTACAGAAAGGCCGATGACGAAAAGTAACAACGAGATTAGCACGACGTTCACGCGCACCATCCTCGCAGCGCAGAGCTTAGGTGTGATCTCTGAAAAAGATTTGGTGACGATTGTGTCACAACACAACTGATGGGAATGCTCGCCGGACGGCAGCTTTATACGATAGCTGGAAAACGACCAGCGCAAATCGATCCCTTATCAATCGACACCTCATTAACGACAAGAAATTGCGGGCGAGATGTTTCGACACGTAACACAGGAGTTCCTTCAAAACACTTCAGTTACCGGAAAACAATTAGCGTTTTAATGCTATATCTAAAGGGAGGCTTAACGCAATAGTTTATGATACAAGACTGATTAATCAATTATATCATTCCAGATGACTTGCTGATTTACTAATGAAACTGCTAGCGGTATTGAACAATTTATCAACAAGTTCTCGACCGTTAATCCTCGATTTTCAAAGAACTATTGTAACCGGAGGTAATGCAATTTTCTCTTGTAACACTTGCATTAATTTCATACCATTTTGAAGCTGTAGTTTTTCTCTTTGACTTCTTCTGTAGAAGACTAAGATTAATCAATTATATTATTCCAGATCTTTGCTAATTTATTAAGAAACTGCTAGGGTATTGAACAATTTATCAACAAGTCCTCGATCGTTAATCCTCGATTTTCAAAGAACTATTGTAACCGGAGGTAATGCAATTTTCTCTTGTAACACTTGCATTAATTTCACACCATTTTGGAGCACTGCTTTTTCTCTTCGTAAGTTTTCGATCGATTTGGAAGTTTTATTAAGTATTAATTGTATTAGACCTAGTGTTATTAATTTCTAAAAAGTTTTTATTGCGTCTGATAAGCGAGTGGTAATTAGTAGATTTACCCAATATTTCTTTGTGTAGGTATCTAATAGGTAGTATTAATTTGTTTGGTCCGCGACAAGGCGTAATTACGAATAAAACGGGAGGACCTTGAAACATATCGGAGGTTAACAGCGAGATAACCGAGAACTTCGTGCTTGTCGCAATTATGATAGTTAATATTATGTGGCACGGTGAATAATAGACGTGTTCAAGCTTTACCCTTTGACCATGCACAAATTGATGTATTCATGTTCACCGGGAGATCTTCTTTCGGCAGCATCTTCCACGCTCGTTCTCCAAAGATAAACTCGTTCGTTTATGTCTTCCAACGTGTGTCTCCTGTCTCCTATATGCAGACGTTCTCTATACACGATGTATAGTATAGGCGTGCACAACAGATTACCGGAGTGTTTAGTCTCCGCTCTCCGAATTAGTCCGAGTGGATTTTTGCTTACTTCTGCTTTCACCGACGCCATTTTTCGAGCTAGTGTTTCTTACTTGATGAGATAACACGGATATCGTGTAACATGCATACTTCTCTCATTTGCTGACTACGAGAAATTCGCATAAGGTGGTGAGACGATTTCATAGACAGATTCAAACTTGTACTATCTACAGAAGCTGTAGATAACACTGATTAATATCAATATGGATTCTGTCACAAGGAATATTGTAACTGGTTCTTACGAGCTCCGGTTTACGAATATGCAAAACCAGTTTGGTAAAACAATTTATGCAGAAGTTACAGTTTCAATGTTAACAACTTTCTCTGCGATGTTAGGATATTTGTATACATCTTTAACGGTGTATTTTCTCTTAACATTATGAATAACATTATTATTAAGAAACTAGAGTCGAATAAAATTTTATTTTCTGTGGTCTTAGCTTTTTTAGATCTGAAATAAATTGAGTACTCAAAGAAATTTGTACTCACTTCTTGCTAATTCGGTGAAACTTATTTATTGGCTTTTAGAGGCTTAGTTTGTAGACGGATGCGATACTGTTAGAGGGTATAAAGAGTATTTGAGAGAGAGTATATTAGAAAATACATATTTTTCTATATGTTTTGTAGTATGGAACAGAACCTTCATCTTTAGTATCGAACAGAACCGACACCATGTTTAGCAAGAAACAGAACCCACTTCATTGTTATTAAATTTGTAGCATGGATCATAACTAACTTTAAAGTGTTTAAAGTTTGCCTCAAGGTGGTTAAAATGTTCAAGAAATAGAATATCGAAATTAGACTAGACATAGAAATAGATACAAGTCGAAGAGTAATAACTAAATGTGGAATAACGGTTGTAGGAAATGTATTACAAAATATTTTTTACTAAAGTATGTACAATAAGTTGGGTATTTGGCTGTGATAGCAAGTGAATATTATTACTTGGGTAGAACAATAACTATAGTTGTCAAAAATACTATGCGAAACTTTATGTACGACTGCTTATTTGGATGCATGTCTGGAAAAAGGGTTTTTCAAATTTTCTAGGAGCGCGAGTTTGAATTCAAACATGAATCACAGTAGTAAAATCCAGCTGAAAATCTGGAAGATTTTTTTACCGGTTTGTTTTATTTTAATGAAAAATAAGTTTCTAATTACGTTCCTATAAAATTAAAAAAAAACCACCGATATACAGCCTTCTTCCAGACATCCATACTTTTAATAAAGAAAACGTGATAACAGGATAACATTGATAACGTGGGACTAATAGTGATCTGACATACCAACATCGCTACAAGTTCCGCCACTGTGACGCACGTATGCTTATGAACTACGTAAGACTACGTCAGCGGCGTAGGTAAATGGATTAAGTGCGTGCGGCTTTATCCATTTTTCAAACGTAATTCATTTAAAATATTTCCTACGTGGATAGTTGACTTTGATGCGTATTCAATAATGTGCATATCGGTGCATTGTTCGACTTGTTGGGAAAAAATGTTTAACGTAACAAGTAGACTGCTTTATGCATTGAAAGCAAAATTGAATATGTCAATATTCTCCTCTATTAAAATCATTAAGGAAAATAATACCATTCGTTTCCATTTCTTGCAATCGAAGTAGACCATTTTTATTTTGCACATAGATCCGCAATCTTTATTGCGTTATATGCGTTTTTTAAATTAAGAGTCCTTCATAAAAACTCAACCCTTCACTGCATGATTTTTTAAAAAATGGGGATGATAATATTGAAAGGACAGTTCTGTGTTTTATATAATGGAAAAATATTAAAAAAAAATTTAAACAACATTTTCAGAAAAATAAACATAGTAAGAAAACACATCTTAGTTTACTTCGCTGCATGATTTTTTTAATTGGGATGAAAAAATTGAAAGAAAGGTCAGTTTCCGTGTGTTTAAGGGGAAAATATTGATAAAACATTCAAACAACATTTTCAGAAAAATAAACATAGTAAGAAAATACATTATTAGTTTACTATATACCAGATTTGTTAACTGCGAAGGGTTAACATAAAAATTCTCCTGTACAAGAATTTCTCGCAAAGAAAATTCAACTTCTCAAAGTACCGGCCCACTAAATGTTAAAATCGTTTCAGGTGGCGATGCCCGGGATTCCAGTGGTGTCCTAGACGTGCGATCTCGCAGATAGCAACCCTAATCGAAGGGCTGTTAGTCCTGAGCGTCTCCGGGAAGAGCAGCAGTGGCGCAACGGATCAATCAAATCGGCCAACGCAACCGGTACGCACAGTATCTTTAAATCTTGTTTAAATATTTCCTCTCTGGAGGGTTGAAACGTAATTTTCCTTGAGTGGCGGCGGCGCGCATGCACCTGGCAGTTGGTCGAGCACCGTGCGGAAAAATCACGAGGCTCCGTGCGAAAGAGAAGGATAGAATGGTTCGCAGAAAGCCGCAGTCCAGGGGGCGGTTCGATGGCTGCTGCAACCCCCGGCAGTGGCACAACCAGCCCCAACAATATTCGCTCAAAACTCGCCACCGTTCGTCTCGATACTCGAATTTCGGGCCTCTGCACCATACAGTTGGTTTTCACGGCAGATCCCGACGGTTGACGAGTGAAAGGTGGTACAATTGTGCGCGTTAGGGACACCCATGAATAATGTTGTTCCGCGGTCAACCTAATTCCGTTTGTTCGACCGGTCCGGTTCGATTCGCGAATTTTCGCCGTCACGTTATCGAGCTAGCCGTACTCGCCTCCTCGCACGCCTAAGGTAATTTAGTATGGCGATCCGTTGGTGAATGGGAGCATCTCGACGCGATAATTGGTCACGTGATGCTTTACGGGGTCATTGCTTCAACCCTCGGAAGTTCGACCTACGTGGATGTTTGCCGTTATACTTCCCCCTTTTGTTTCTATATTTTTCGAACATTTTTTTCATTTGATAGAATCTCTGTCGAAAGATTTAATTGTTGCTGTGTGCATGAGCTGTCTTGTCGAATGATTGTATGCGTGAACTTTCTTAAAGTTTTGAACGTCTTAATCGTTATATTCTAGCTGTTACTGTTGTCTCGTTCAAAACCTGTATACCCGACTATAGAATTTGGAAATATTTGCATGAATTTTTATTTATATACTCGTAAAGAAAGTTCATAAGCGATTGTTTATATATTGGGTTGGAACGAAAGTTCGTAGGGTTTGTAAATTAAAATTGAATGTTAAAATTCGGATATTTATTCGTAGATATATTTATTCATAAATATATTAATAAATACCTTAATTTTATCTTCGATTCTTAATCTGAATAACGCTATGAACTTTTTTCCAATGAAAAGAATAAGAGCTGAAAAACAATCGAAATTCGTGTTGCAGAAGTTACCTTGCTGTTCTCACGTTTGATTGTATTTTAGTGTTTCTGAAGTTTCGGCAGGATGTAAACACTAGTACAGCAAAATGATGTTATAGAAGGTAGAGTTATTCGTAGACTCCTGGATGAACTACATTATTATGGGTGTCACGATGTAATGATGTTATTGTGTGTAAGAATAGCTTTATCCGAGCAGAAGAAACGCTCGAGAGTAAGCACAACACTCCGTGCCTCTCTTTCTCTTTATCTAGTAGCCATTTGCCACTTAACCACACCATTTTTTCTCTCTTGCACTCGACCTCTTTCATTCAGTTTTATACATATGCAGCACCAGATCTCCCTAGACACGCCTCTAGATCTGTTGCTTTCTTCTGGACCTTGTTTCGAATTTTAATTGTAGATTGAATCACAGGTTGGTTACCTTGTTGCAATTACTGACACGCGCAGTGTTTGCATAATCGCATGGAGGATGATTTGTCCCTCGCGTGAAACCACTTCCGGCAGATACATTTCAAATCTCTGCGTAAATCGTATGCAAATTTAATTGTTCAACGATATCCTGTCACGCATTTGTCCTTTGCGAGGAACTTTGTATTAATCTGAAGGCAACTGTTCGAGAAAAGAATCGGCTTCTTAAAGAATCTTCGAATCTTTATCAAGAATACAATCTTTCTGAAAATTTTAATTAATACATATAAAATGTGGACTCCTATCTTTAAAGATGTTAAAGATCGGACATAATAATTAGACTCCGGATTGCATGCATTATATAATAGTAATAATTTATATTATTATTATAATTGTTTAAAAATATTATCGTTCGCAACTCATTAAAATCATAAAAAGAAGGACACAAATGTTATTTAGCTTCCGTGCTTCGGAATTAATCAAAATAATTTGTAGGATACTATCCCAGTAACACCATTAACTAAAGAAAAAAAAGTTCGGAACAAATTTAGGTAACTAATCCTGTAAGACGTTTATTCACGTTTCTGTACAAATATTAGGACGTCCTACAAACCTATTCTATGTTATTACCGACTTTCTTTCGAATTTTTCTTTTTTCATATCCGTCGAGTAGAATCGCATTCTAAGTGAGAGGTAGTACTAAATTGCGATTGAGTCATCTTCACGAACCATTTGCTTTCTTTTTAAATTCAGAACGCATCAAATCCTGCTTGTATGCCGAGCACCTAGCTCTCATTTGAATGAAAAATATCTACATACATTCTCTAGTCATCTTACGCCAGTTAATTAAAATTAACACTAAACCTACCACGATCAAATTGACCGGTTTTCTGACCAATAATTATTCAAATGAAAAAATTGCTTCCGTTGAAAATTGTTGAATTGACTTGTCTACTTAATCACATAGTATAATGAAAACTTATTTGCTTATTTGGTAGGTTTAGTGATATTCAAAGATGTTAAATATCGGATATAATAACTAGACTCCAGATTGCTTGAACTATATAATAGTAATAATTTTTTTATTATTATATATAGTAAACGAGTAAATGATGGTAAAAATGAGTAGACGAAACGCGAAACAGAAAACACATTTAGTATTCAAAAATATTATCGTTTGCAATTTATTAAATTCATTATACAATTAAAATAGAAACTTTGTGTTTCGTCGTGTTGACACTAAACCTACCACGGTCAAATTGACCGGTTTTCTGACCAATAATTATTCAAATGATGAAATTGCTTCCGTAGAAAATTGCTGAATTGACTTGTCTACTTAATCACATAGTATAATGAAATCTTATTTGCTTATTTGGTAGGTTTAGCGTTAACAAGCCTGACTGTTCCAGCGTTTAAAAACAAACGCTAAACTAGCAATTAAAACAGCAAAGGGTGAAATTAACTGCAGCTCTCAATTTGTCTCGGCAGAGTTTCTCTGGCACCGCAACGTATATAGTAATAAATGTTCACTCAATCTCATCGGCAAGACATGAAAATCTCAGTCACGCGAACGATGCGAAAGGGTCGGTGCACGCAATTTCGCGCAGAGACTCCCAATAGTGATTCATAGATCGTAAAGAGAAGAATCCCGAACAGCAGATAGGTTTTGCAAAAAAATGAAACATCTTCTCGCTGAAAGAGAGAGATAGAGAGCGAAGCAACGGGACCCGTTACGGGTGCTACATCCGTCAAAGCGTAAGGTTCGCAACAAAGAGGAAGGCATGATAAAACATTGGCGAAAAAAAAGCTGTAGGCCCGTTCGCGAAAGTGGTACGTCGGGCAGGACACGTTGTTTTCGTTAGTATCTTTTTCCAAGTTGTTTCCGCGAACGAGAGCTACGATACCCGTCCATAAACTAGGTACCGTTTGACAGCGTTCATTGCCTCCGGGCGTCGAAAGTCTAGCCAGCTCGTGTCGTTCGAAACGGAACCTAACCTCCGAGCTTCATCCGCCGGCGCGTTCCTCGTTTCGTTTTTCATTTTCTCTGACCCCTTCTCCAGTTTCCTCTCTCTTTCAGTCTCTTTCCACCTCTTCGTCGCGATTCCTCTCGATCCATCTCTGTCTTTCTCTCTTCATCTCTCAACATACATTTCATCCTGTACTGTTGTTCGATCGACGAACGGGTTTAACGAGATTCGATCGCGGGAGAAAGTTCCCTTCTGTGTTCCTTTCCGTTTGTCGCGCAGCACGGAAAAAATCGGAGCACGCTGTGACCTATCTTCCATCAGACTCCTTCGATGTCGCACGCATCCTCTTTTTCTGCTCCAAGGTCACGCTCGAGAATCGTAGTCGTGGCTGAAGCAACGTCGGATGTCAGATTTCCTTAACACGTTCACGAACATTTGTTACCTTCCTTGTTCGAAAGTTTTATTGAATGCAACATACCTAATTTTTAATTATTAACCCTCGTACGCTCCTCAGACATAGTTGCATAAGAGATCCCAGAATAATATTCCACCCCTTCTTACTTCGCATTTCAAATCTTCTAGTTATGCTTCAATAGTAGCGTGACATTTCAAAGAAATAGATTTTGCAACGCAGACAAGAAGAAATCAATCGTTTTACAATATGTGAGACAGGTAAATAGGTGAATTTTCACCCTGAAGAACGTATGAGGGTTGGTACGATCATTCTTGACAATAATTAAGCTATTTTGCAAATTTACATAAAATATTCCACCCCTTCTTACTTCGCATTTCAAATCTTCTAGTTATGCTTCAATAGTAGCGTGACATTTCAAAGAAATAGATTTTGCAACGTAGACAAGAAGAAATCAATCGTTTTACAATATGTGAGACAGGTAAATAGATGAATTTTCACCCTGAGGAACGTATGAGGGTTGGTACGATCATTCTTGACAATAATTAAGCTATTTTGCAAAATTACAAAAAATATTTCGACGTTTCGATCCACGATTTGGATCATATTCAAGAAACTTATTTCATTGTAATTGCGTCTGTAAGAATTCGTTTCTAATTAGTATATGGTTGTCAGACCAAATGTAGAAAAAGGAAACAGTTCTTTAATTCTTAATAGTCCACATGTCACCATCATGGAATCAACATGCATTTTCACAAACTATATAGAATTTAAATTAATAACTAATTTGGGTTAAGCAAGTGAGTATTCATACAAGTTATAATTTTTTATATTCTTCTTTTTTCTTTCTCTACTGATTGGTTTTTTAAGATATTGCATGTCTGACAACCATATACTAATTAAATCGTGGATCGAAACGTCGAAATATTTTATGTAAATTTGCAAAATAGCTTAATTATTGTCAAGAATGACCGTACTAGCGCGCCAATTGCATTCAAAAATTTATAAACAATTGTCGATCGAAAGAAAGGAAAACGTATGAGGGTTACAACAGTTTAGCAGAAGAAAGTCACATCTTCTATAGAAGTTAATCACCCATTTGTTCAATTAAATAATTTAATTACTTTAAACAGCTAAGTGCTGCTTAAAATTAATTTGACTGTTTTTAAGTAAACTGTCACATTATAGATGTCACATATTTGTGACGATGTAACGAAGATGATAAAGGTCTATTAGCTTTTAGTGTTCTCCCATCAAATCCTCTGTCCTCCTGTAAAATCTCCACTTTGTGTTTTGCAAAGTTGTTCCAGCTGCAAATTCAATAATTAAATTGATAATAATTAAGAACGTTGGATGGAGAACAGGGTTTGATGGGAGGACCTTATTCAACGATGCTCTGTAGCCCTGAACAAAAGTTAGAACGCTTTGCACAGGCTGTATCTAGAAACTGAACACACATTCAGATTTACACGATTTTAATTAATTACAACATTGTAATTACTATTCGTTTCTACACGCTACTTAAGGATATCATATAGAAGTAACTTTAAGCTATCATTTTATTCTAGCTTCAGTAACAATCATTGCAGGTATCTTTGATTATTATTATCGAAACTTTATACTTTATACATATTCTTTATATATCTGTTTTTTTATTAGCCTTTGTTAAACTAGTTAAACTAATACATTTTCTAAAATATTCCAGGAGCTAGTACATATACATCGTTTTCAAATTGCAGT